>JBBDGP010000638.1:1945000-2040000 GCA_037952835.1 Lithobates septentrionalis | reverse complement strand
ATTATGTGAATGAAATATTTAATGTTTTACGGTAATACACTATGGAGCTTTCTTCTTCTCTATGTGAGGGCAACATGAGATGCTAGCCGCAAGGAGATCACTCACACCGCAGACACGGAAGCATTTGCAGATACAGGACAACAGGTTTTTCTTATCCCGTATGCTACACAGTGGCTTATACTGTGAAAGTGGAATACCTCCTTGTGGGGTGAATAATAGCGGTGAGTGCATTTCCTATAGGGCACCTTTTCTAAGAAGCACTGAGTAATAATCTACAGGAGCACTTTATCACTTTATTTTGGACTTTGTAATACACCAGCATTTAAGGACTTTATATGCACGTTGGGTTTAGCACTACAGTATTTACATTGGTCATTTTGTGATTTTTGCACAGGAATACATTTTTTTTCTTTTTTATATACACTTATGCTTTCTGATGTTAGAGTTTTTCACTAGCATTAGTGTCAGAGGGTGGTCCTCGGACTAAGAGGCTCACATTATACCACTACACAGCTGTATATCACAGTGTGGATGCTGGTCAGTGTTTTTGAGTTTTAGTGTTTTTTTGCTTTTTTTGTGGTTTTTACATTTTTTTTTTATATTTAGACATCAACACTGCTAGTTTGTTGCACATTTGCACTTTTTAAAGCACTTTAGCACTTACCAATTTTGGGAATCCCTCATGCACTTAGAGGGTTTGGATCATTTAAAATAAGAACAGCGCCATTTCTATCCTCCTTTTCTCATTCTCTCTGTATCTGTCATTACTTTTAATAAATGTTATACTTTTAAGTATTTGTGTGATCTCTCTTTACACATATCGAACACAACACCAAAAACATGACAAAAGACTTGGTATCAGAAAAGTGGGGTGTTTGATTTGTGTAAACAATAGATATAAATAATGATGCAGAATTGTGCTAGACTGTTTGTGCTGGGTTTAATGTTGTGTTCTTGTATTGTGAGCCATAGCACATTCAGAAAGCATAGAAAATGTATCAGACACTGCTGATTTAAACACGAAAAAACACAGTCACTTCCAGCGCTAAGGGGTCTTCTGAAGTGAAGGGTAACAGGGAAAAGGGTATCCCAAGATTGGGTGGATGCTGCCTTCTTCAGATGGGGTAATCTGATGGAAACTACAGAAGAGACAAAATGGAAAGCGCGCACACCTAGTGCATTACCAATGACAATTTAATTTATAAAAATCCATAAAAAGTGGGTACTCACAAAGCACAAATCTCAACTGAGCCATAAAAACACACACAGTGTGTAGACATGTGCAGGAACACAACATGGGGTATACTGACATGTTTCGGAGGCGCACCCCCTTCCTCAGAGCTGGTTTAGCTCTGAGGAACGGGGTTGTGTTCCTGCACATATCTACACACTTTATGACTCAATTATGATTTGTGCTTTGTGAGTACCCACTTTTTATGGATTTTTATTAATTAAATTGTCATTGGTAATGCACTAGGTGTGCACTCCTTCCATTTTGTCTCTTTTGTACTTTGCTGATTTAATTGAGATGCCTTTAGGTGATCAGATGCAAGCCCATTTTTGTTTTGATGTCCACGACTGGACATTGGCTTGCAATTTTGTTTTTAGTTTAAAAAGTTGGTCAAGAGACGGTTTACAATTGGTAGGTTGTATCTTCAGGAGGCCTCAAGTTATGATAGTAAGAAGAATGTAGACTGTAGAGGTTTCAGAGCAATGACACTTTTTTGAATTTCGAAAACGATGAGCTGATCCCTCAGATTGTAATACTGCAGTAAAGTAAGATATGTGTGTATGCCTGAATCGTTCATAGCTAGAGTTGGGCGTATGGTTCGGCCCGAGTATGAGTTTGGGCCAAATGTTGGCTGTTTGCCCGTTCGACGAACACCCGAATTATCAGGGCGTTTGACAGTTTGTTTGGCCCGCTGAATGACAATAATGCACTGCGCTGCCGCATAGTGCATTGGAAGCCCTGATTGGCTGAAGCAATGAAAGCTTTGCCCAATCAGGGCACAGAGCAGTGTCAGGGCCATGATTGGAGAAAGTAATGATGACTCTATCCAGTCATGGCTCATTGTTCTTAGTCCCGCCCCACACTATAAAAAGTTTCTCCCTATAGTGGCCATTTGCAGTGTGATATTGGCGTGGAGAGAGATAGAACAGAACTCTGTTCAGTGCTGCTAGCGAGGTAGTGTGCTAATGTGCTTCTGTTGTCAGTGTAGAATATCAGTTTAGTGTGACTCTAGTGATAGTTCAGTGTTTGAGCGTAGTGTGACCATTCATTTTGACTTTAGTGTCAGTTTAATTTGTCAGGGCAGGTTTCCTGCAGTAAATACTGCACATTTAACGCAGTATATATCAGTGCGATACTGTAAGTTTAACGCAGTACATTTGAGTTTGTTACTGCGCGTTTAATGCAGTATATGTCAGTGCATTACTGCACGTTTTATGCAGTATATTTGAGTGCATTACTGCATGTTTAACGCAATGTATTTCATTACTGCACATTTACCACAGCATATGTCAGTGTGTTACTGTATGTTTTATGCAGTATATTTGAGTGCATTACTGCATGTTTAATGCAGTATATTTCAGTATATTATGCAGTATATGAATTATCATTCATTTTGACTTTAATGTCAGTTTAACCGCTTCAGCCCTGGAAGATTTTACCCCCTTCCTGACCAGAGCGCTTTTTGCAATTCGGCACTGCGTCGTTTTAACTGACAATTGCGCGGTCGTGCAACGTTGCACCCAAACAAAATAGCATTCGATAGCTGGACGCTGGGACGTGTGGCTGCATTTTTTAACTTCTCCCTACTAAGTTACCAGACACATTCCCCCCTTTTTCCTGCCAGATCATCAATCTCCTAAAATCATTATCATCAACAGGGACTCCATTTGCCTCAGTATATCACTCTGGCCGCCATGCTGCCATGGAGCGCGGGGGGGGGAACCTCCTCTTTTTGAGGATAATATTATACATCGTACACTTGCAGATCTTTCTGATGCCCACTTTGTTATAAGACAGCAATCCCACCAGCATCAATATCCGGTGCTATCTTGACCCCAAGCTTTTAATGTGATGTAACAAAACATTGTAACAACTACTTCATCATTCAATACTATATGAACCTCTCTTCTCTTTTTCTGCACCCCTGAAGAAGACTAAACTATATCCCGAAACGCGTTGGGTGTAACGAGAGCTCTTTTCATATATCTACTTTGTATGGTGATAGAAATGAATTGTTTAGACATGTCAATGTTTTGCTCTTTTAATTTTGTGTTTTCATAAATAAAATTTGTTTACTATTATATTGTTGCATACTTTGGTATATTTTTTATATAGGACTTTATTAAGTGCCTTGAAAGTCCACTCAGGGGAATCCTTTCTGTATGCATCCAAACAAAATTGACGTCCTTTTTTCCCACAAATAGAGCTTTCTTTTGGTGGTATTTGATCCCCTCTGCAGTTTTTATTTTTTGCGCTATAAACAAAAAAAAGAGCGACAATTTTGAAAAAAAACGCAATATTTTTAACTTTTTGCTATAATAAATATCCCCCAAAAATATATAAAAAAAATGTTTTTTCCTCAGTTCAGGCCGATATGTATTCTTCTATATATTTTTGGTAAAAAAAAATCGCAATAAGCGTATATTGATTGGATTGCGCAAAAGTTATAGCGTCTACAAAAAAGGGGATAGTTTTATGGCATTTTTATTATTAATTTTTTTTTACTAGTAATGGCGGCAATCTGTGATTTTTATCGGGACTGCGACATTATGGCGGACACATTGGACAATTTTGACACATTTTTGGGACCATTGACATTTATACAGCGATCAGTGCTATAAAAATTCATTGATTACTGTAAAAATGTCACTGGCAGGGAAGGGGTTAACACTAGGGGGCGATCAAGGGGTTAATTGTGTTCCCTAGTGTGTGTTCCAACTGAAGGGGAGAGGGGACTGTGTAAGGGAGATGACGGATCTCTGTTCATACTCTGTATGAACAGACGATCTATCTCTTCTCCCCTCAGAGAACCGGAAACTGTGTGTTTACACACACAGATCCCGGTTCTCCGTGTGTCAGCAGCAATCGCGGGAGCCCGGCGGTAATCGTAATCGTGCACGCCCCTAGTGGCCACAGGGTGAAGCGACGTAATATAATGTTGTTTCGCCCAGCCCTGCCATTCTGCCACAGTAAAACTGCGGCGGCTGGTCGGCAAGTGGTTAATTTGTCACGGCAGGTTTCCTGCAGTATGTATCAGTGCATTCCTGCACATCTACGGCAGCATATATCAGTGCGTTACTGCACGTTTAACGCAGTATACATCCTTGGGTTATTGCACGTTTAACGCAGTATACATCAGTGAGTTACTGCATGTTTAACGCAGTATATATCAGTGTGTCACTGTACGTTTAACGCAGAATACATCAGTGCATTACTGCACGTTTAACGGAATATATATCAGTGCATTACTGCATGTTTAACACAGTATACATCAGTGAGGTACTGCACATTTAACGCAGTATAGATCAGTGCATTATCGTATGTTTAACATAATAAATTTGAGTGTGTTATGCCGCGTACACACGAGCGGACATTACGGCGGACTTTGCCCGGCGGACTTTTCGACGTACTTTCCGACGGACTTTCTGAATGAACGGACTTGCCTACACACAATCCACCAAAGTCCGTCGAATTCGTACGTGATGACGTACGACCGGACTAAAACAAGGAAGTTCATAGCCAATAGCCAATAGCTGCCCTAGCGTGGCTTTTTGTCCGTCGAACTAGCATACAGACGGCGGACTTTTCGACCGGACTCGATTTCAACGGATAAATTTAAAACAAGTTTCAAATCTAATTCCGTCGAACTTTTGAGAAAACAAAGTCCGCTGGAGCCCACACACATCGAATTGTCCGACGAAATCCAGTCCGCCGGGCAAAGTCCGCCGTAATGTCCGCTCGTGTGTACGCGGCATTACTGCACGTTTAACGCAGTATACATATCAGTGCATTACTGCACGTTTAACGTCATATATTTGAGTGTGTTACTGTAGGTTTAACACAGTGTCATTGAGTGCGTTACTGCACGTTTAATACAGTATATATATCAGTGCATTACTGCACGTTTAACACAGTATATTTGAGTGCATTACTGTACGTTTAACACAATATATATTAGTGCGTTGCTGCACGTTTAATGCAATATACAGTGCCTTGAAAAAGTATTTATACACCTTGACATTTTCCACATTTTGTCATGTTACAACCAAAAAATGTAAATGTAGTTTATTGGGATTTTATGTGATAGACGAACACAAAGTGGCATATACGTGTGCAGTGGAAGGAAAATGATAAATGGTTTTCAACATTTTTTACAAATAAATATGTCAAAAGTGTTGCGTGGATTTGTATTTAGCCCCCTTGAGTCAATACTTTGTAGAACTCCCTTTCACTGCAATTACAGCTGCAAGTCTTTTTGGGGATGTCTCTACCAGTTTTGCACATCTAAAGAGTGACATTTATGCCCATTCTTCTTTGCAAAATAGCTCAAGCTCTGTCAGATTGGATGGAGAGCGTCTGTGAACAGCAATTTTCAAGTCTTCCCACAGATTCTCAATTGGATTTAGGTCTTGACTTTGACTGGGCCATTCTAACACATGAATATGCTTTGATATAAACCATTCAATTGTAGCTCTAGCTGTATGTTTAGGGTCATTTCCTACTGGAAGGTGAACCTCCCCCCAGTCGCAAGTCTTTTGCAGACATTGCCCTGAATTTGGCTCCATTCATCTTCCCATCAACTCTGACCAGCTTCCCTGTCCCTGCTGAAGAAAAACATCCCCACAACATGATGCTGCCACCACCATGTTTCATGGTGGGAATGGTGAGTTCAGGGTGATGTGCAGTGTTAGTTTTACTCCACACATAGCGTTTTGCTTTTAAGCCAGAAAGTTCAATTTTGGTCTCTTCTGACCAGTGCGCCTTCTTTCACATGTTTGCTGTGTCCCCCTTGTGGCTCCTCACAAACTGCAAATGGGACTTCTTATAGCTTTCTTTCAACAATGGCTTTCTTCTTGCCACTCTTCTATAAAGGCCAGATTTGTGGATTGCACAACTAATAGTTGTCCTGTGGACAGATTCTCCCACCTGTGCTGTGAATCTCTGCAGCTCCTCCAGAGTTACTATGAGCCTCTTGGCTGCTTCTCTGATTAATGCTCTCCTTGCCCAGCCTGTCAGTTTAGGTGGACAGCCATGTCATGGTAGGTTTGCAGTTGTGCCATACTCTTTCCATTTTCGGATGATGGATTGAACGGTGCTCCCTAAGATGTTCAAAGCTTGGGATATTTTTTATAACCTAACCCTGCTTTAAACTTCTCCAGCGTTATCCCTGACCTGTCTGGTGTGTTCCTTGGCCTTCATGATGCTGTTTGTTCACTAAGGTTCTCTAACAAACCTCCGAGGGCTTCACAGAACAGCTGTATGTATACTGAGATTAAATTAAACACAGGTGGACTCTATTTACTAATTAGGTGACTTCAGAAGGCAATTGGTTACACTAGATTTTAGAGATGGGTATCAGAGTAAAGGGGGCTGAAAACAAATGCATGCCACACTGTTCAGATATTTGTAAAAAAAAAAAAAATTGAAAACCATTTAAAATGTTCCCTCCACTGCACAATTATGTGCTACTTACATTTAGGTTTTTGGTTGTAACATAACAAAATGTGGAAAATTTCAATGAGTATGAATACTTTTTAAGGCAATGTATATCAGTGCATTACTGCACATTTAACTCAGAATATATTACTGCATTACTGCACATTTAATGCAGTATATTTGAGTGCGTTATTGCACATTTAACGCAGTATATTTGCGTGTGTTACTGTACATTTAACGCAGTATATTTGAGTGTGTTACTGCATGTTTACTGCAGTATATTTCAGTGCGTTACTGTACGTTTAACGCAGCATATATCAGTGTGTTACTGTAAGTTTAATGCAGCATATATATCAGTGTGTTACTGCACATTTAACGCCGTATATTTGAGTGGGTTACTGCACGTTTAACGCAGTATATTTCAGTATATAACGCAGTTTATGAATTATCATTCATTTTGACTAGTTTCAGTCTAATTTGTCAGGGAAGGTTTTCTGCAGTATAAAGCAGTGCGTTACTGCACATTTAACACAGCATATATCAGTGCGTTGCTGCACGTTTAGCTCAGTATATATCAGTGTGCTACTGTATGTTTAACACAGTATATATCCGTGCGTTACTGCATGCCAATCTAATCACCCTGGTGAACCAATAGAAGACTCAAGAACCTGAAAGCAAAATGAAAAGATTGTCCACTTTCCTCACATCTTTGACCTTTGCATGTACACTGTTAGCAACTTGTCCATGTTGTGTACTCAGTGACTCCATGTGACTACTTGGAAGGACTGCCCCCAGGTTTTCCTGGAAACTGGATACCACTTTAGAATTGAGCTTTGGAGATGGACATAGTATCACTATTCTTGGTAAAAAAACACAAACTTTGCAGGAAAGTGCTGCAACCTCCAATATCCTTCTGTCTGAAGCAACTGCTGTCAGAGGAACTAGTTTTACCGCTAGGAACCGCAATGGAAAATAAGCTATTGGAGCAAAGGATGCCTGTACTAGTGCTTTCATAACCAAGCCTAATGCGTACACACAATCAAACTTTCCAATGGGAAATGTTGGATGTGAGCTTGTTGTCGGAAAGTCCGACCCTGTGCATGCTCCATCGGAATTTCTGCCCACAAATGTTTGAGAGCAGGTTCTCAAATTTTTAGTCCGATTGTGTGTACACAAGTCCTCGCACCAAAGTTCACGCATGCTCGGAATCAAGTACGAGACGGAAGCGCTCGGTCTTGTAAAACTAGCGTTCGTAATGGAGATAGCACATTCGTCACGCTGCAAATTTTGAAATCTTTCAAAGCAGCAAATTCTCTTCTTTAGAATGCTATAATAATGAAGTTGCTTTGCTGCTGGTATTCACACAGAGTTCTGACAAACTGATTTTTTATTATTTCTCGTGATCTCCTGAATAATCTTTGTTTTTGTTGGGTTTTTTTTTCAAGATCTCCAGAATATATATTTTTTTCTCTCAAATCTCCAGAATATAATTTTATTATTTTTTTTCTCTAGATCTCCAGAATATTTTTTTTATAGTGATCTCCCTAATATTTTTTGTGGTTTTATGTGTCAAGTTACCACAACACCATTATTATCTTGTATTTTTTAACCTCAAAGAGATACAACTATGTTGGTGTCTCTTGTTAATTTGACATTGTATTTTTGATTTTTGTACTTGCCTACTCACAAACAAATTGTCCTTTTTGAAGTAAAACACATAGCCAAGTATTTGTCAAAACAAAAATTACAAATTGAATAGGGGTCATAACAAAATAAAGAGGAAGGCAACGCTGGAGAAACAGTTGGAATTGGTGAAGTATTTGTACCCCATGGCAGACATCAATTATTTGACAGGCAAAATTGGTAACCTGAGGAGTCCATTTATTAGGGAGCACAATCCGGTCCAGATCTCCAAGAGATCGGGAACAGCAGCAGATGACATATATGTCCTGAGGCTGTGGTCTTACAACAGCCTGCATCTTTTGCCAGACCACACCAAACCCAGACCATCACTCTCAGCACTTCCATGCTTCCTTCCATGCTGCTGTGGTGGGTTGGGTGGCTGTGGTGTTGGTGGTTTTAGTGGAGGAGGTAGTGGTGGTGTTGCTGGAGGTGGTGGAGGAGGAGTATGGTTCAACTCATACACGTGGCTTTTATTTGTGAGTTTGCCCCTCATCCCCTTGTTTAGGGCCTGAAGGATTATCTCCTCACAGATGAGGCATTGGCCCTCCTCTATTCGTTCCAGTTTACTGGCTGTCAGACAGCCAAACGACTCGTTAGTACCACAGTAGCCTGCCGAATTAAAGCAGTTGCTGACTCCTCCATGTTCCTCGCTTTCCTGGTCCTTTTGGTTGGAAGGTGGAGGGGAGGAACCTGGGATTCGGTAAGGCTGCTTTGCACGGCCACCTCCTGGCTGAGACTTTTCTGTGTATGAAAATGGTACATAGTTTTAGTTTTTGGTCATCAATCACACACAATTTTGAGCTCATGACTGCTGCAAATTGAATGTTAACAAATTCAAAAAAACTATCATTCTGACCCCAGCATTTTTCATTCTTGTCTCAATCATTTTTGGCTACTATTGTCTATTGATATGTAAACCACTTTGTTAAATCAGAAATTAGTGATAATAATAGCATCTAGTTAACATCATTACATTTTTGACAAAAAATATGTTGAACAATGCTATACCTGGCTCAAGCTGTGCTCTTCCACATCTTCCTGGGTGGAAGGCCCAGGTTGGACTTCTGAAGCCTCATCTGATGTTGAAGGAAATGTGGAAGGAAGTGTGGAAAGAAGTGTGGAAGGAAGGGTTGGGAGCGATGGCCTGGGTTCACTCTGATCTGACAAAAAAAGCAGTCTGTCATAGTACCAGAGCCTGAGGACATAAACGTCATCTGCTGCTGCTCCTGATCTCATGGAATCCTGGACCTTATTGCGCTCCCTATTATATGTGCTCCTCGGGCTACCAATTTTGGCCTTCAAATAGGTAATGTTTGCCGCGGGAGTCACTGGCTTCACCAATTCCAACAGTTGCTCCAGCGCTGCCTTCCTCTTTAGCTTGTTGGATTAGTCCCTGTTTTTGACTTGCCAGAGACATGGCAGCTCCTTGTACCTGTCTATGAAGTTTGGCAGGAAGTCTGGGTCTGTAAATTTATCCATTTTCTCTGCAAGACACAACACAAGACAAACCCTAACGTCAGGCTAAACTCTCCTAATCTTTTCCCAAATAGGCCTCAATCTATAACAGTATAGGCTATTAACCACTGATGCCCCAAGTTAAAATTGTACCTTTGTTTGCACAATCGGTGCTTGCGCTACTCCGTCCTCCGCTCACAGTTCGTACGTACGACACTCGCGTGTTATGCTTTATATACACTGCGCATGTGTGAAACTCCACCCCTGTCCTTCTTTCTAGTGTATTCCCTGCCCCTTCTCTTTCGGCACAGTGGGAGATCACATGGCGGAGACACAGCAGGTGCGTGCAGAGAGCAGCAACGAGGAAAGTCCGGAGCAAGGTTCCTGATACAGGAGGAGATATAAGGCCTCAAATATGTCCTTTGTAGAGATGGTGGAGATGGTGGACATCTTGAAGAGGGCAGACTATGATGGGAAGTATGGACTGTACACAAACCCAAATGTGAAAAAGGCCAAGATCATGATTAAAGTTGTGAAAAGTCTGCACAGGAATTTTGGGGTATGACCATCAAAGGAGCATTTGAGGAAACGCTGGTCAGACCTGAAGTTGAGGGAGCACGATCAGTATAGAAGGATCAGGAAAGTGCTTCTAAAAAGTAAGCATTTGTCGTGTGTTCCTATTATTATTATTACTTTAGTGCTGCTCAATGTGCTTTTCTTTACTGTTGTACAGTTTAAAATGGCAAGTTTGAGGTTTGTGGGCACAGTAATCGTTCGTAGTAAACATTGTTTGTTCGACCACTAATACAAACGTTTTTGGCAGATGCAGGTTAACTACATTTGTTCATGCCTGTTTGTATTTAAAGAAGTTTAGTACATTGTTGTCTAGATGGGTTTGTAACTAGAATGAAATGTAAACTTGATTCAGTGTAAGGAGAGGATACTCGGCAGCTGTTTACACATCTGGACGCAGGAGCACTAGTGTGGGACACCAGAACAATCTTTTTATGGTGTTCCACACAGGTGCTCCGGTGTAGGGGTCTCTCCATGTGTGAAACTTGCACAAAACAGGTAAGTATTCCAGAGTTTGAAAGGGGAAGAAATCATGTCTTCAGCTTGGAACTCTGCCAAAACAGACAATTTGACGGCACTTTCAAGCAATGTTTCATATTCCTATTTCTCGCCACAAATATCTATGTGCTAAGTATACCTTTTTTGTATTCACATAGGGGAGAAAAAAATCGGGACATATGAGGACACCAGGAACCCCACATGAGGATGTGGATTTCGAGGTTCAGGAAGTGGTCGAAATGGTGATCACAACAGGTCAGTGTCTGAGACCACAGCTTCAGGTAATAGATGTATGTCTGCATATTTATAATACATGGTGTGTTTTTTATTTTTAGGTGATGTGGATGTTGTGGAAGAAGAAACTCACTTCAACAGTGCAAGTGCACAAGTCCTCATCAGCGAAGTAATGGTGTGCAATCGGGATTTAGAGAAGGTCAAGGTAAACATCAATGATGTTGAAAAAAAACTGACCGACATCATTGATGTTTTAGCCAAAATCTAAACCACCAAAAAATTAAAAGTTTGTTGTTCTAGTTTTTATTTTTTCTAAAGTTTTAAATTAAATTGCAAAGCCAAATTTTGAACATGCACACAGTGTGTCAACATGTGCTATCTGCCATCATGGGATATCAATGTACGCGTTTTGTGGGTGCAACTCCTTCCTCGCAACTAAAGTAAGTGAGAGGAAGGGGTCGCACCCCCGAAACACGTCCATTGGTCCCCCATGATGGCAGATAGCACATGTTGACACACTGTGTGTTTTGTGACTTTAGAAAAATAGATGTAGGGAAAATACACACTTTTTAGGCATGGGATGAGGAGGGAAATCCACATTTTGAGTCCCAATTTGTGTGTATCTTCAAAATTTGGCTTTTACAGGGGTGAGATCACCCCATCTGATGAAGGCAAAATCAACACAGTTTTGAAATACTAATGTCTCATATTGCCTTCAATTTATCACAGTTGAACTTTGTAAGTTCCTGAGTTGTGGATGTGCATGTTATGTTTTAAACATGCCTGTTTAGCCACAAAAGAGGCTATATACTGTCACACATACATGTTATACACCAAAGATGTTGGTTTTCTTAAATAATCCTTTTATAACGCACATGTGAATGTGCTTGGAGTAAAATGTTTTATACTCAACAATGTGTGGCTTCTTCTTTCAATGCTCAATACCAGTTTTTGGAGTAAGTTGGTGTAGTTACAGTGACAATGAGGGTTATCTACTAAAGGCAAATCCACTTTGCACTACAAGTGCACTTTTAGTGCAGTTTCAAGTGCACTTGTAGTGCAAAGTGGATTTGCCTTTAGTAAATAACCCCTACAGTGCTCTAAAATTGGCCACAATCAGGCCATTTTAGGGACTCCAAGCAATTAATTCATGGAGTTGAAAAGGACGATTATTTTTATCATTAATGCATTACATACATTAACAACAAAAACATTGTGTATAGCAGACCCACAGCACAAAATAATAGTCAGCTGAAGAAGAGATTGTTACCTCATGTATCAAATAAGTTACGTTTGCACTATTGAAGAAAATGGCCAAAAATAAAAGGCCATTGGAGAACCTAGGTGACAGATAAAAGAAACACAAGCAGTAAATCAAAAGAAATATGAGTTCCGTTTTTAACAACACATTTATTTTCAAGAGGTTTTAAACATCATCTGGCATATCAATTGCCCCCCTACCCGCAAAGTACTCCAGATCGCTTTGCCGTATTTTGTGGGCGCTTTGGGGGGCAAGCCGGGGTGGCCAGGTTCAAGCGCCGCCATGTTTTGGTCCAGTGACCTGGCCTCAGTCGCAACTGAGGCCACATAGTTGGCTGCATTTTTTCTTAAAAAATTGTGCAAAATGCAGCAGCAAAGAACAATGTGGTTTCGTTTATATTCCGCCATATTTATTGAAGTTAGGAATAGGTGGAACCGGCTGGCCATTATGCCAAAGGAATTTCCACCACTCTTTTGACTCTGGCCAGCCTGTAGTTAAAAACCCTCTGGTCTGGGGTGAGGGTCCTCATAGGGAATGGCCGCATAATATGGTCCCTCAGCGCAAATGCTTCATCTGCTACAAACATGAATGGGAGGCCCACTACGTTGTCTGCTGTGGGAGGCAAGCCCAAGCTGCCATTCTGGAGCCGTCTATAGAATTCCATCTGGGTGATGACTCCACCATCCGACATCCGGCCATTCTTCGCCATGTCCACATAGAGTAGGGATATGAAATCAGCATACCTCCAGCTGTTGCAAAAATACAAGTCCCATCATGCCTCTGCCTCTGGGTGTCATGCTTTTGGCTGTCAGAGTCTTGCTATGCCTCATGGGAATTGTAGTTCTGCAACAGCTGGAGGTCCGCTAATTGCATATTACTGACATAGAGGAATTCGTAAGTCGCCGACACCACCGCCAACAAAACAATACTACTATACCCCTTGTAGTTAAAGTAGTACGACCCCGAGTTGGGGGTGGGACGATGCGGACGTGTTTCCCATCTATTGCCCCACTGCAGTTGAGAAAGTCCCACTGCTGAGCAAATTGGGAGGCCACAGTCTGCCATTCCTGTGGGTTGGAAGGAAACTGGGGAGTCAAACAAGAAAAAAAATTAGTACTTTTGCACATAACATTGCAAGCAGATTAGACACAAACATTCTTGGTCAACATAAGTATAAACATTTTATTGAAATGAGTACCGTATTTATCGGCGTATAACACGCGCCGGCGTATAACACGCACCCCAAGTTAAGGAGGGAATTTTAAGGAAAAAAACTTTTAGGAGTAGAGTTTAAGGAAGAAATACTTACATTAAAATGCCCATCAATGCAGCGTTATCGGTGTCCATCTGCAGCCTTGTCAGTGTCAGTGCAGCCTTGCCCCAGTGTCCATTGCAGCCTTGTCAGTGCAGCCTTGTCAGTGCAGCTTAGCCCCAGTGCAGAATTGTCAGTGCAGCCTTGCCCCAGTGTCCAGTGCAGCTTTGCCCCAGTGCAGCCTTGTCAGTGCAGCCTTGTCAGTGCAGCCTTGTCAGTGCAGCCTTGTCAGTGCAGCCATGTCAGTGCAGCCTTTCTCCAGTGCAGCCTTGCCCCCGTGCAGCCTTACCCCCGTGCAGCCTTGCCCCAGTGCAGCCTTGCGCCGTGCAGCTTTGTGGGATCGCCGCGATCCCTGCCGTCATACACAGCCGTGTGTAAATTTAAATATGGCGCCGAGACTGCAGGGACTCGGCGGAGCGCTAATACACATAGCCGAGAGTCCTCGGCTTTTCTCGGTGCCGTTTACAGTCCCGCCCAGTCCCGCCCTATGAGCGGGACTGTAAGCGGCGCCGAGAAAAGCCAAGGACTCTCGGGTATGTGTAGCTCCGCTGAGTCCCTGCAGTCTCGGCGCCGTATTTGAATTTCCACACGGCTGTGTATGTCGGCGGCGATCGCGGCAATTGCCGCGATCGCTCCGATCACACACAATTGGGGGGGATCGGCCTATAACACGCACCCACGATTTTCCCCTGATTTTCAGGGGAAAAAAGTGCGTGTTATATGCCGATAAATACGGTAAGTATAAGGTACACTTATTAGATTCCTCACCCCCTCTGAAGGACCATTGTAAAAATTTTATGGTGTAGGGGGAAGAGATGTTTTGGACAGGTAACCCTCTCCACTTCATTGAGAGCTGAATGCATAAATAATGTGTATTACTTTGGCCAGCCCCTCCTTACTTACACTATTAGCAGCCCACTGGACAGGTAAGAAGTTTCATAATCCAAAAATATGAATACACACTTTTCAAATTAAAGCAGATTTTTACATTCTGCAATTACCTATCAAGATACTAGGAGAACAAAACTTGAGAAAGTACAATTTGAAGGTATTATGGCAGGCCCTTGCCCTACAGGCTTTGGTGAATTCATCCATAAATCTGACCACAAAAGAAGTAGGTATAGTGTGTATGTGTTTGGCAAAGTCAGCACATAGAGTATTGGTATCAGTTGCCTTAGCGGTTGGAGGGGAGGGAGGGTTACAAATGAGTTTTTGCCTCCCAAAAAAAGCCTCTTGCACTCTGCCTGAATTTAAGGACAAAAATAACATTTGTACACATTTTAGCGGGTGTTTAGGGTAAGCACTACAATGGAGCTGACAAAATACACTGTTAGGTGACTAGGCTAGGTGTGTATGGGCCCAGGATAGCATGCTGGGGAGGTTAGTGAAGGCAAATAGGCATGAAGGCCAAAAAAGGAGCATTAAAAGCTTACAGATTATTAGGGAATAATGAAATAAATACAATACATTAGCAAACATTAAATACATAGAATGTGATGTTAAAGGATAAAACTTACCTTAATATAGTCCTTCTGCAGGACCTGAATTATGGCAGAACAGGTCTCTGGAATAATGATTCCCAGAGCCTGGGGGGAGATCCCAGTCGCAAACTTAAAATCCTAGAGACTTCTCCCCGTCGCCAAGTACCGCAAGGTGGCGACGAGCCTTTGCTCGGGAGTGATGGCTTGCCGCATGCAGGTGTCCTGCTTCATAATAAAAGAGGTAAGCAAAGCCAACAGACGGTGAAAAACAGGGTCCATCACCCGGAGATTAATCCTGATGATTATGAGAATTTTCTCCTGGATCTCCCACTGCAAAGGCATGTGAGAGAATTGGTCCATGAACTCCTCCCCCCTGTTCATGGACTGGACTTGGGTCAAAGCAAGAACTCCAACACCAAGCCCAACAATGGCACAAGCTATCTGACGAGAACGTAACCGCAACATGGCTAGAAAACGGTCAGCTGGTCAGAATGAACTAACAGAACGCACTGAAAATCAGAAAGGACCTGAGAAGAACGAGCTAAAAATCAGAAATGAGCGGACAAGAACGCACTGAAAAACAGAAGTGAACTATAAATAGAATGCACTGAAAGACAGGAACGAACTGACAACACGCACTGAAGAACAGATACGAACCAACAAGCACAAACTGAGAAGCACGAGACTGAAAAGCACGAATCGTCTCTCACCAAACTTCTACTAACACGAGATAAACACAGGATTAGCAGAAGGAGCCCAAAGGGCTATTGAACTTCCTTTTTATAGTCCCATTGTACGTGCTGTACGTCACCGCGTTCTCACGTTCAGAATTTTGGGCCAACATTTGTGTGACCGTGTGTCTGCAAGACAAGTTTGAGCCAAAATCATTCGAACGAAAATCCACGGTTTTGTTGGCGGAAAGTCCGATCGTGTGTACGCGGCATACGTCCCGTGAGGGGAACAAGAATTTCCTTGGTGATCGTATATGGATTACAGCCTGCATGAAGCATTTGTTCAATGGCGCTGTATGCCTGACCAACCTCAAGCGCCGATTGTAAAAATGTCTAGAGCTGGGGACACCACATGTAGCGTTCATGATTTTGTGGTCTTCACCAAGGTCTAAACCACCTCGGATGAGAATCCCTGCACCTCTAGTCCAGCTGATTCAATAGCCAGGTTATTAAGAATCTCACTGGATTGGGGTGCTGCCATTGACGTTGGCATAAAATATCTTGTTTGACTGGAAACGGGATTGGTGGTGTGGATGACATCTGGGGGGGGTCAATGAAAACCAAGGCCTCCTCAGCAGGTGGAAAGCACCTATATAGCCTAAACATATTCTGTACAAATCTTCAGAAGAATTTTCATAAACAAGGACACTGGAGGAAAAAAACCCATGGCACTGTGAATCCACCTTCTATCACTTCACCTTTGTACCTTGCAAATACCGGAAGCTGTGTGTTCAGTGGACTCTATGAGAACTACCGCTGGAATGCCCCATAGAGCTAATACTAGTTGAGGTAGGCATTGTTAGAAATTTTTTTGCCTAACTGATCCGTTAGTGAATCCTGCTTTCTCAGTAAGTAGACTGCCGTTAACTGCCTGTAAGCAGCTCTCTGCCCAGCAAAAAGTTTGTTATGAAAAGTAATAGGAAAAGATACTTGGTGCCCCCTTGGTGGGCAATGTAGGCTACTGCTTCCTTGTTGTCAGTCATCAACTTCACTCGGGCCCCTTGGAGGAAGATCCTGAAAGGCTTGCAATGCTAGAAAAAACTGCCTTAAATTTAAGACAGTCAAAGCATCTGCATTCCACTAGGCTCCAATGGCCTTGCACTTGTCTCCTCAGACTGGAGGCAGACAGGCATCCGACGTCAGAATTATTCAATTTTCTGGGCTGCGAGGCACACCACAAAAGAGGCACACTGATGTCCAAAAACTCCAGTTTTTGCTAATTTGTGCAGACACAAAGGCTTTCTGATCCATAGATCCTATTGGCTGAAGAAGGCAAATTGAAGCGTCCCAAGGCAGCACTGAAATGGCTGCTGTAAAATGTCCCAATGGGAACAATGCAATCCCTCGCTGACATAAATGACTCCATGACTCTTCGTATGCAGATTTTCATATTGCAAAATTTGCAGTTTTGGAAAACCACTCAACTTATTCGGGGATGAAAAGCTACTCCAAGATCCTTCATAGATCAAGATGGAGTTAACTGCTTTTCCTGTTTGATCACTAGTCGACTGAACTTGGAAAAGGATTTCTAGGACAAGGTTGTGATGCTTTGCCAGCTCCTGGCTTACACATGCGACAATCAAAACGTTGTCCAAGTAGTGATCTAGCCTTATCCCTAAAGACGAATTAGTGCCACTACTGCCAACAAAATGTTCAAAAGTTTCTTGGTGCTGTGCCAATTCTAAAAATGGCAAACACCTAAACTGGAAGTGACAGCCAGTCACTGCAAATTTCAGATGTCTCTGGTATTACGCACCAATTGGTACATGGCAGTATACATCAGGCAGGTCGACCAAGTGGTCCTCATGCTGAACTATCGTCATGACTGTTTGCACAGACTCCATCTTGAACCTTTGTTGTGTATGTACCCATTCAATTTCCTCAAACTCAGACAGTAGGGAAAGCTCCTGATGCCTTGGGTACTAGAAAGAATGGGGAAAAAATCCCAAATATGTTCTTTTGATGGCACCAGAACTACAGACTTGTTACAGTATAATTCCTCTACGTAATCTTGCAAAAATGATTTCTTCTTGAGATCTGTTGGTCATGAATGAAAGGATTTGGTGATTGTACTCCCAGCTAACTGTCTTTGATGTTTGTCACCCAAACCCTCCAAAAAAGGAGGCTATCCTGGCTCC
Source organism: Lithobates septentrionalis (assembly GCA_037952835.1). NCBI lineage: Eukaryota > Metazoa > Chordata > Amphibia > Anura > Ranidae > Lithobates > Lithobates septentrionalis. The sequence goes on along the minus strand of JBBDGP010000638.1, from coordinate 2,021,967 downwards.
CACTGGAAGACCATGATTGGGCATATTTTCAAAGACTTGCCAAATGTCTAGCAGCCTGCTCTGGATTTGATTCCATGTAAACAGGAAGTCTGAGCCCCCTTCACTGTGATCTGGTAAATTTCAGCCTGGCCTATAAGATTTGGCCTCCTGAAACCTTTTGAAGATCGACCGACTTAAGCTGCTTCCTCTTATTAGACTGTGGCCACACTCTGGACATTTCTTCTGTCACTCGCTTCATCCAGCATTTTTGCCAAACAACAACCTTCCATTATGGAGAATTTTACAAAGGGGTGTGTGGTAATGATCCCCTCTCTTCATAGACTGGGCCACAGGGCAGTATTCAAACATGGTAACGACCCCAAACACACCTCCAAGACGACCACTGCCTTGCTAAAGAAGCTGAGGGTAAAGGTGATGGACTGGCCAAATATGTCTCCAGACCTAAACCCTATTGAGCATCTGTGGGGGATCCTCAAACGGAAGGCGGAGGAGCGCAAGGTCTCCAACATCTACCAGCTCTGTGATGTTGTCATGGAGGAGTGGAAGAGGACTGCAGTGGCAACCTGTGAAGCTCTGGTGAGGGTTTGGTCATGCCCAAGAGGGTTAAGGCAGTGCTGGAAAATAATGGTGACCACACAGAATATTGACACTTTGGGCCCAATTTGGAAATTTTCACTCAGGGGTGTACTCACTTTTGTTGCCAGCGGATCAGACATTAATGGCTGTGTGCTGAGTTATTTTGAGGGGACAGCAAAATTTACACTGTTATACAAGCTGTACACTCACTACTTTACATTGTTGTAAAATGTAATTTCTTCTGTTGTCACATGAAAAGATAATAAAATATTTACAAAAATGTGAGGGGTATACTCACTTTTGTGAGATACTGTATATAACGCAGTGCATAGTATATAGTGCAGAGTATATAATACAGTGCAGTGCAGATTATATAATACAGTGTATTGAAGTGGTTAAGGGGAACCCTCTGACAAAATTTAAAAAAACGGCATGGGGCCCACCCCAAAATCCATACCAGGCCATACCAGGGTCTGGTATAGATTTTAAGGGGAACTCCACACCAAAATGAAAAAACAAAATGGCGTGGGGTCCCCCCCAAAATCCATACCAGACCCTTATCCGAGCATGCAGTTCAGCAGGCCAGGAAAGGGCCTGTTATGAGAAGTTATGAGGCTTCTGTTGGTCAAAGTAGGGGCAGTGGAGAAGGGGGCCACAGTGGTGCATTTCAAAAGTTTTTTAGTCCTTGGCATCCAGGGCTGTCAGCTTCCACATCCCATCGGCAGCGTCTGCATCATATGGGGGAAGATTATCTAGAGGGAAAACAGATATGGAGAGCTTTCCAGTCGATGATCCACTAGGTTACTGGGTCATGAGAATAGACCACTGGCCAGAACTTGCCCAGTATGCAATTAAGCTGCATCCAGCATGCTTTCCAAATGGGCATTCAGTGCTGCTGAAGGTTTTGTGACAGATAAAAGAGTGAGTCTGTCCATAGACTTTGTTGACCAGCTGGCATTTATCAAAAACTTAATCATTCCTGGATTAGCAGCAGCTATTAAGCCCCTGATGTCGATGTCACCAATTAAGTGTTTTTGGGATGTGGAATCTCTGCAAGTCTGTCTAGGCTTTCTAGCTTTGTGGGTGTTGATTTTATCTGGAAGAAATTTTTTGGTATAAGTTTCATGGGCACAATTAATACCCAAGGACCAAATTTTTCCTCACCTGTTTGGCAGGTGCATATAATTTAAATTTTTTACAGCAAGGACAAATCTTGTTTTAATCAAGAGTACCTCTATAGGGTTATGGTGTAAAGCAGGGTAGGCAACCTCGGCACCCCAGCTGTGGTGAAACTACAAATCCCATCATGCCTCTGCCTCTAGGAATCATGCCTGTAATTGTCAGGGTCTTGCAATGTCTCATAAGACTTGTAGTTTCAAAACAGCTGGAGGGCCGAGGTTGCCTACCCCTGGTGTAAAGGCACCACCAACACCCAAAGCCCAATTTTTCCCAAATGTTCGATCGAGCCATATTACTAATTTTTTTTACAGCAAGGCCAATTCTTGTTTTCATTAACAGTACCTCTATAGGATTACAGTGTAAAGGCACCACAAACACCCAAAGCCCAATTTTTCTGCATCTGTTACTTCTATCCAAAGTCTGCGAAACAGACACCAGAATTTATCCAGAAAATCTTTAGTTTTGTTTCAAGAGCACAACATTGTGGTCTCATCATACAGACTGGCTCCCCAAGCTGTTTATAAAATAAAGAAAGCTTGCTGAGAAAATGTCATTTTTTTCTTGATAAATGTTATTTTTGCTGCAGTAGGTTTTATACACGGTACAGTTGTGCCACTTTACAGGCAGACTAAGGGGACCCCCCCCCCCCCAGGCACTATATTTAAAGGAATTTTTCATTTTTATTGTTTCACAGAATAGCATCATTAAATCACTGCTCATTTAAAAATGCTTTTTTAAAAACTTTTTTTGCATTGATACATGTCCCCCAGGGCAGTGCCTGGACCCCCATACTCTTTGTATGCCCAATAACTTGCATATAAGCCTTCAAAATGGGCACTTTAGATTTTTCCAGTTTGGGTCCCATAGACTTTAATGGGGCTTGATGTTCAACACCAAACTTTTGCGATGTTTGCAAGTTCTGGCTGAACCGAACCGGGGGGTGTTCGGCCCATCTCTACTAACCACGCAAATGTCTCATTACTGGAAAGATTTTGGTCAACTGGTGAATGCTAGAACTAGAACATTCCGTTTCTTTTCAGACCTTCAGGAGGCTTTTGATCTCCCCAGACAGGCATTTGAAAGAATCTGTCTGGTGGGACCATCCTCCTAGGGGGTGATTTCCCAGATATATAGGATACTTATCTCCCTCCCACCTATGTTCAAGCATATGTATAAGCCCAAATGGGAACTAATTTTAGGCGAGGAATTCCTCTTCCAACCTGGCAAGTCATATGGTCCCGGCTTCCAAAAGCTCCATATGTACTCTATATAAGGAAAACCTGTATAATATCCTCTTCCATTGGTAAATGACTCCAGTGCTACTTAGGTCGATATAGCCACTGCAGATAACCGTTGTTGGCGGTGCCGGATGGAACTAGGTACGCTTCAGCATATTTACTGGAGTTGTCCACTCCTTACCCCTATTGGCAGGCTGTACATTCTCTTATACATTCCCTCTTTGGTTTCTGGATTCCCCTCTCACTCAAAATGTTTCTTTTGAGGATTCCTCCTCGTACATTTTCTAAATCGTCCAAAAAGTTATTGACGCATATAATTACGACAGCTAGACATTTGGTTGCCCTCATGTGGAAATGTACGGAGCCCCCCTCCTTGATGGAACTCAACACCAGAATACGGCATGTAAAAGAGGAATACCTCATAGCTTCTCTTAGCAATTCTTTGGCTAAACATATACTAGGGCTTTGAAAGAATGGATTTAATATGCATTCATAAAAATTTATAACAAAATATTTTATTAGAATTATAACAAGACACACATGAGATAAAATACATGTAAAAGTGCAAAAGTGATTAAACCCTTCTCCCGGTCCACCATTCATCCAGAAACCTGGGCTTCAAGGATACAATGGGGGACCTAGGGAGATTCTGAGTAAAGCAAATAACCCACAGGTAATAGCATAAATGGTGCCTAGGCAGGTCAATTCCTATAGGTAGTTAAAAATGAATCACATAAGCCGGTTCAGATGATTTCATAACTGCTTTTCAAGAAGCAGCTTGCTCAACTAGTTTCACGCCAATAAATGCGCTTATTCTGGAGCTAGATCAATCTAAGGGATATAGGAAGAGCAGAGTAACTAACATGAAAATTAAACATAACAATTACATTGATTTGAAATAACACATGATAGAATGGTAATATTGGTATTAAAAGGGGGCTTTTTTTCAGAGGGAACTTGGTGGAACTCAGTTCCACCATCTCTGGCTCAGACCCTTGGGGGAGGGAGGCCTGCTCACCACAATCACTTGTAAACACAGAAGTCCAGTTTCTGTGTTTACAAGTGACAGCTCTGCTCTGCACTCTGTGTGTAACCCCCTGAACTCTGCACTCTGTATGTAATGCAATCTTGGTATTTAATGCCCCTTTTAATGCCCCTTTAAGTCCCTCCTACTGTTCATGAAATTTGACTGACCACACCCACTATTTGATGTGATTTGGAGGGTGTGAGTGAGTGGAGGGGTTTTGGGGGGTCGTGGTTGAGTTCCAGCACCTATTGTTTGAGAAAAAAAACCCTGCTTACATATATTAGAACAACGCCTTGCTGTCAAGGAGGCAGAACACCCTAATGGACACAGACCCAGATGGAGCAGCAGGACAATACAAAAATAGACCCTAGACCAAGGTCTAAAGCAAAAAAGCAATTGACAGTATAGCAAAAAAAAGTCATAAAACCTACCTATAAAAAGGTTTAACTGTGTACGTGAGGCAAGTGTCTCTACTTCATCAAGGGCTTAAGGCAGAAAATAAAAAGCCAGTCATCAACTGATCAAATCTATATTTTTGATAAACACAAAAAAAAGTAAATATCAATGGTAAACACCAGGCTGGGCTTCAAAATAGTAAAAATATAATAAGTGTGCATATGGCATTGAGCATAAGGGCTGGCTCACTTGAATGTAAAATGCATGGGAGCCAGGTAAAAGGTCCAAAAGTATCTCAAAATAGATGCTGGGTTCCCCATTGAAAATGTTAGTTATGACGAAACGCGTCTGAGGAGGTACGTGCTGACGTCACCATGCTGTCTTGTTGAGGAGGACGGGAGCTGTTTGTACTGTAGCCGGCCGGCTTCACAATTTTATGCAAGATTTTAACCGCTGTTTGTAAGTGTAATTCTTTATTTATAATAAATCAGTGTTGATGGTATTACACTATGGTCCATTGTATCCTCACTTGGGCTTTCATCTGCTGACACCTATGACCCTATGAATTACTCGGTTCTCCGCTGAGAGTTGCCAATCCGTCTTACAATCAAGCTGGTTTTCTGGGTTCAGCCGAGGTTTTGTTTTCTTAAAGAGACATCTGCTTTGTTTGGTTTGTCATCTGGTAAGGAGGCCCTCTATGTGGTGACGGCACACTTAACTTGATCTATCCACTGGGTGGTTACTTGTTTGTGCAATCCTTGTTTGTCCACAATGTGAGTGCATTTGTATTTATTGTGCATACATTTATCATTTTTGTCAGTATTACGCTATGCAACTTTTTTGTTTTCTTGGTCAACACTAAACAATTATTTGTGGAATCAACGCCAACCCATGCTTAAGAGGTTTGCAACGTTTACATCTCATCCTGCAAAGCAAGGGCCCGGGCTGGGTTATTAGCCACCTGCATATTTGGCTTAAAATCTGGTAAGCATGTTTTTCACAAGGTGATGGTACACTCTTTGTGATTTATTTACTGGTGAACATCTATCAAATTTCCAGTTGATCACAATATTTGGAACATTTTTTTATTTATTCACAATTTTTCAATCACCATTTTTGAACTTCACTTCATTTTCTCGTTTTTCATTTATATGTGTGCTTTTCTCACATTAATTGCAGCTTCGGGACTGGTTCACCCATATTTATTTTTTGATCAGCGCAGTTCTTTTTTCCTTTTACTGATAGTGCGGGTGAAAGAGTGAAAACAATAAAGCAGAATACACATATAAATGTGACAGCACACAGGCATTCCATGCTTTACTGGTATAGTAAAATGAAATAAAATTAGAGCTAACATTGTGAATGAATCTGTCAGGGATGCCATACACAGACATCCAATACAAGTGATCAGATCGTTGGGCTGCACCAAGGAGTCAGGAACAAACGAGTATGTGAAAAAATTATGTATATTTAAGATAAGGATATATTATATATATATATATATATATATATATATATATATATATATATATATATATATATATATATATATATATATATATATATATATATATATATCCTTATCTTAAATATATATATATATATACACACACACACACACACACACACACACACACACACACACATATACATACACACACATACAAGCGGAGGACACAAACATGAAATAAATAAGGCAGGGACAAAAGCAAAAGGGGAACAGAAGCCAGGTGTAAGGGAGCAGGGAACAGGTCTCGAGCACAGGATACATGGAACGGGGTCCAGGACAAAAGCAGGTTTAGGCAGGGAGAGGGAATTCTGAAGCATTTGAGTATGGTTCAGGGCAGGCTTATATAGACCAGCAGACACACAACAGGTGTGCTTGCTAGCTGGTTGGTAGTCCTGGCAGGGAGACACCCGCTGGTGGCCACCAGAACTACACCCTTTGGTGCTGAGTGTAACAGCGCCACCAGCAGGTAAAACCAGTAATGACACCATTCCTGACAGTTCCCCCTCCTTAAGGAGTGGCCTCCGGACGCTCCATTCAGCCCTTGGTTCGATAGTGGGTGCAGAAACACCCTAGCAGGGCAACGGGCAAGAACCCATCGGAGGCGGACCACACAGGGGCATTCAGGCTGGGCGACAAGCAGGATTGAAACAGTGGCAAGCTGGGCATCAGTATTGGGTTTAGCAGGCACCATGTCATCAGGCTGGGCAGAGGGCATCGGGTCATCTGGCTTGGCAGCAGGCTCTGGGTCATTTGGCTGGGCAGCAGGCTCCGGGTCATCAGGCTGGGCAGCAAGCAGAGGCACATCAAGCTGAGCAGCAAGCAGAGGCACATCAAACTGGGCAGCAGGCCGAGGCACACTAGACTGCAACAGCGGGCGCTGGAACAGCCTGGGTAGCGGCAGCAGCAAGCCGGGCGTCAGGAACTGACTTAGCAAGCACTGTTTTAGCAGGCTGGGTAACAGGCACCGGCCCAACAAGCTGGGTAACTGGGCACTGGCACACCAGGCTGAACCATGGGCACTGGAACAACAGTCTGGACTATGGGCACTGGATCAACAGGCTGTACCGTGGGCACTGAACAACAGGCTGGACTGTGGGCACTGGAACAACAGGCTGGACCGTGGGCACTGGAACAACAGGCTGGACCGTGGGCACTGGAACAACAGGCTGGACCGTGGACACTGGAACAACAGGCTGGACCGTGGGCAATGGAACGGCAGACTGGAGCGGATCAGCTGGTGTGGAGGCAGGATTGGATACTGGTAGGATGGTATGGGTTGGAGAAAACTTCTGCTTCTTTCTGGCTTTAGCCACTGAAGATTTGTATGTGGATACAGGGCTGTAGGTAGTGGATGCAGCTGGTAGAAGCGAAGAGCGGAAGGATAGTAAAACAGAGGGAGCAGTTTTTGAAGGGAAATTTAGTGGAGCTGATGCAGGCAGCCGAGAAGAAGCAGAAGGGTTAAAGGCAGGGTAGGTGCAGCAGGAGGAAACAGGGTACTTCATTGGTAGTAGGGTGCATTGGGTGGCAACTGTGGTTGTTGGGGGTAAAGGAGAGGAAGACATCCCAGCAGGTTGGTATCTAGCCACAGAAATGGGTGGTTGGGAGCTGATAGAGGCTGAGTACAACAAACTTGACCAGGACTGTAATAATCAGGTTTGCACACTTCTCGTCTGACAAATGACTGCACTGAATCAATACATTCTGCAAACACCTGTTGTGGACAAGCTGAGTATTGCTCAAAGAAAAAGGCTGAGTCATCTTCCAATAGCCAAACCAAAGACTCTACCTGAGTTGCACTAAAAGAGGGTGTATAGTCATCACCTTCACTAGAGGCATCAGACAGGGCCAACTCAGCACAGATCTGAATCAATGGTTGCACGTCCTCAAACAGAAAACTGCCTTGATCAATAAAAACCTGATTTAGAAGGATGTATTCTAACAACTGCTCCTTAGTGCGTTCACCTAATGTCTGATAGCAAAAATCTCTGTCATCTGTTGCCAGGAGCGATAAATACAGAATATCTTCAAAATGCATCTTTAAATAATTAGCAAGTGCTCAGACCCAATTTCCAGGTGCAACCAATCTGATTGTATGGCTTCAGAATTCTGTCAGGGATGCCATACACAGACATGCAATACAGGTGATCAGATCGTTGGGCTGCACCAAGGAATCAGGAACAAACGAGTAAGTGAAAAAAGTATGTTTATTTAAAGAGGAGTTCCACCCAGGGGGCCGTCAAAAAAAAAAAAAAATTAAAAGTCAGCAGCTACAAATACTGCATCTGCTGACTTTTAATTGGACACTCACCTGTCCCTTGGTTCAGCGATGCGGGGGATCAAGGCCCCGCTCGTCCCCCCCTCCGCTCGTCGGCGCCGGCATTTCAACTGTGGGCGCCGGGCTGTGGCTTCACAGCCTGGCACCCACTGCGCATGCGTGAGCGGCACCGCGCGCCGTGATTGGCCGCTCAATCACCTGGCACCTGTAATGGGTCCCAGATGATTGACAGGAGGGAGGGAGCAGAGCGGAGCCCTTCCTGTGCCTGGGGGGAAGTGATGTCACCAGCCCAGGCAAAGGAACAGGCAGACTACGAGGGACCACCTAGCAACAGGCATTTAGAGGTAAGTGAAAAGAAAAAATATCCAAATGTTTTTTTGGTTTTTTTTTAGATTTTTTCCAGGTATTTTTGTTTTTTGGGTGGAACCCCACTTTAACCACTAGCCCGCCGCCCACCGTCATATGACGTCCTGGGCTTTGGGCGGGTATATCTGAATGATGCCTGTAGTTACAGACATCATTCAGATAATGTCGGTTTCAGCCGGCGAATCTCTACACCATAGGAATGATCATAGCGGCCATTCCGCCGCTTGATCGTTCCTTTGGGAGGCGAGAGGGGACGTCCCCCCCCCTCCCGCCGCCCTCCGGTGCTTCTACCGACTCACCACAGCGATCGGTGAGTTGGATAGCGGATCCGCTGGCGCCGGATGTAGATCATAGAGATTTCCGGCGGACCAGATGGTCCCCGGAGTCTCTATGATCGTCGGAGGCCGGGCGCGATGTTATGACGTCACGCCCGGCCTCTCCATTCAAAAAAACGGCGCCGCTTCGGCTTGGAAGCGGCGATCGTTTTATATATTTTTTTATTTCAGGCTTCCCAGCCTAGTGGTGAGATATGGGGTCTTATTGACCCCATATCTCACTATTAAGAGCACCTGACATGTCATATTGCTATTACAAGGGATGTTTACATTCCTTGTAATAGGAATAAAAGTGATCAATTTTTTTTTTTTTCAAAAAAGTGTCAAAATAAAAAAAAGAAAATATAATTAACAATAAAAAAAAAAAAAATTTTAAAGCGCCGCTGTCCCCGTGTGCTCGCACGCAGAAGCGAACGCATACGCAAGTCCCGCCCACATATGAAAACGGTGTTCAAAACATACATGTGAGGTATCGCCGCGAACGTTGGAGCGAGAGCAATAATTTTGGCCCTAGACCTCCTCTGTAACTCAAAACATGTAACCAGTAAAAAAATTTAAAGCGTTGCCTATGGGGATTTTTAAGTACCGAACATTGGCCCCATTCCACGAGCGTGTGCAATTTTGAAGCGTGACATGTTAGGTATCTATTTACTCGGCGTAACTTCATCTTTCACAAAATGCAAAAACATTGGGCTAACTTTAGTGTTTTGTTATTTTTTTAAACACAAAACTGTTTTTTTTCTCAAAAAAAACGCGTTCGAAAAATTCCTGCGCAAATACTGTGTGAGATAAAAAGTTGCAACAACCGCCATTGTATTCTCTAGGGTCTTTGCTAAAAAAACATATATAATGTTTGGGGGTTCTATGTAATTTTCTAGCAAAAAAATGATGATTTTTCCATGTAGGCGCAAAGTGTACATGTATATATACATATACATATACACACACACACACACACTACACATGAGTTCGACTCGAACATCGGGTGTTCGCCCATTCGCCGAAGAGCCAATCATGACTCAAGGGGACTAAGTCCACACCCCACACTATATAAGGCTACCTACACGGCGGCCTTGTTTAGTGCTGTTGGCGTGGACGGAGAGATAGTGCGATTTAGATTAAGCAGGCAGGTTATTCAGTTAGTGGCAGTGTATTTGAGATATATATATATATACACATACATACATACACACAGTCAGTCTAGTATATTATATATATATATATATATATATATATATATATATATATACATACACACTCTGCATCCAGTCAGTGTAGCAGCCTATAACTACAGTGCATTCAGTGGTGTACTATTTCTAATTTACTTCAGGCAGTGTAATATATATATATCTCTATCTGTCTATCTATCTATCTATCTATCTATCTATCTATCTATCTATCTATCTATACACACACACAGTCTAGTATATGTAATATATTATATATATATATATATATATATATATATATATATATATATATATATATACATATACACACACACACACACATACATATACATTTTATATATATTTATATATATATATATATATATATATATATATATATGCTCTGCAGCATCAAGTGTAGCCTATATCTACAGTGCAGTGTACTGTTTCTACTACCTTTCTGGTATTTCTACACAATACAGTGCAGCCGTAGTACAGTTCATGCTACTTTTCTGGTGGTGTACACAGTACACAATACAGTGTAGTGTGGTGTTGCAAAACACAATCCCCATCATGTCCGGAAGGCCACCAAGGAGAGGCAGACGCTCACAGGCCACTAAAAGAGGGCAAGCAGGCTCTGTGTCTACAGTCAACAGTGCTGGTCATGGACATGGTGCATCCTCTGCAGGTCTCCGTGGGGCACGCTTGTCCATTTTTTCTGCTGCTGGGGCAGAAAAATTGGGCCTTTGGTGGTGGTGGTGACACAACACTGTAACCCCTCACAGATACTCTTGTTGGGTGCAGGAACGGTCCCTGCTGTGAAATATTGTCAAAAATTGTCATTAAATGCCCCTGTTAAAAAGGGACAAAAAATTGGGCCTTAGGCAGTGGTGGTGGTGCCCTAAACCAAAAATATTGTTGGAAGCTAGCATCATCAAGATTAGGGAGGAATAGGATAGTCACTCAGCATAGGCAGTCTTCAAGGGATCCCACATCTATAGACAAATCAATTAGTTACATCAGCATCAGGTGCTTGATAGCTGCTGATCCAAGACTGATTCATTTTTATGAATGTGAGCCAATCAACGGTGTCTGTGGACAGGCGCACTCTATGATCCATTACAAACCCTCCAGCAGCACTGAATGTGCATTCAGAAAGAACGCTGGATGCAGGACAGGCCAGTAGCTCAATTGAATATTGAGCTCGTTCTGGTCAGTGGTTCATCCTCAAGACCCAGTAACTCAGTGGATGGTCTGTTGGAAAGGTCTCCAAGACAAAATAGGTAAATTAAGCGCACTCTGGGTGGGGGTGCAATAATACAAAGGGGGAGAGGGAGGAGAAAGGGGGGGGGGACAATATATTGGATTGAACAGTAATCAATATTAATAGACAGAGACAATAAGAATGTCCATGACAGTTAGTCCATATGGATACTAGATATGCTGATATATCAAAGGAGGCTGTCAGCTTGCAGATAGAAGTGGATCTGAAACATAGACAAAGACAAGAAGCAGCACCTTCTAAGCGTAGCGATTAAGTAATTTTAATAAAATGATGAATAGTAAATGACAGATGCACTCACAAACAAACGGTGGAAAAGGGCATATTTCATAGTGATCGTCCGCACTTGTCCTGGAAAGCAGTCTGTTGCCTGGTGTGAGCTGGGGTGTCCGGGTATCGTCCCTTGTAAGGAGACGGTGGTGGAACCCAGCGCTCTCGATATCCTGGGAAGGTAATCAACAAACACAGTGCTGCGATGTTGTCACTTCTGGGTTCAAGGTCAGTGGGGAGGTGCGCGCATTCGAAGCATGTGTGCTTCTTTCTCAGGCTCTAATAGGGGCCATCTTTGAAGAGGTTTTAGATATACTGAGCTCAGTGCCACCTGATTGGATGAATTGGTAGCACTGGATACCACTAGAGACCATATCTATATGTATCAAAATGGAGTGCTAACACTAATAGACATTAAAGGAGATGGTTGGAATTATTAAAAATCATGACCAACAACCGGTATATGAGTGTCACAATTAACCACTTGCCGACCGCCTCACGCCTATATACGTGAGCAGAATGGCACGGGCAGGCAAAATCACGTACCTGATACGTGATGCCTTCCCGCGGGCAGGGAGTCCGGTCGGACCCCCCCCCCCCGGTGCCAGCGGCGGTCGGCTTTGGTCTGGCCGCGATCAAAGATGAGGGGGAGGCCATCCGATCGTGGCCCCCCCCTCGCGATCGCTCCCAGCCAATGAGAAACATCCCCTGCCTCTGTATAGTACACAGAGGCAGAGGATGTGATGTCATCTCTCCTCGGCTCGGGAATTTCCGTTCCGGGCCGAGGAGAGAAGACATGTGAGTGACTGCACCAACACTACACAACACAGTAGAACATGCCAGGCACACTAAACACCCCAACCCCCCCCCCCGATCGCCCCCCGATCCCCCCCAATCACCCCCCCCCCGTCACAAACTGACACCAAGCAGGTTTTTTTTTTTTTTTCCTGATTACTGCATAGTGTCAGTTTGTGACAGTTAGAAGTGTTAGGACAGTGAGTATTACCCCCCTGTAGGTCTAGGATACCCCCCTAACCCCCCCTAATAAAGTTTTAACCCCTTGATCACCCCCCGTCACCAGTGTCACTAAGCGATCATTTTTCTGATCGCTGTATTAGTGTCGCTGGTGACGCTAGTTAGGGACGTAAATATTTAGGTTCGCCGTCAGCGTTTTATAGCAACAGGGACCCCCATATACTACCTAATAAATGTTTTAACCCCTTGATTGCGCCCTAGTTAACCCTTTCACCACTGATCACCGTATAAGTGTTACGGGTGACGCTGGTTAGTTCGTTTATTTTTTATAGTGTCAGGGCACCCGCCGTTTATTACCGAATAAAGGTTTAGCCCCCTGATCGCCCGGCGGTGATATGCGTCGCCCCAGGCAGCGTCAGATTAGCGCCAGTACCGCTAACACCCACGCACGCAGCATACGCCTCCCTTAGTGGTATAGTATCTGAACGGATCAATATCTGATCCGATCAGATCTATACTAGCGTCCCCAGCAGTTTAGGGTTCCCAAAAACGCGGTGTTAGCGGGATCAGCCCAGATACTTGCTAGCACCTGCGTTTTGCCCCTCCGCCCGGCCCAGCCCAGCCCACCCAAGTGCAGTATCAATCGATCACTGACACTTACAAAACACTAAGAGCCCTTGCACACTGGGGCGGTTTTCAGGCGGTATTGCGCTACAAATACCGCCTGAAAACCGCCCCCAAACAGCTGTCGCTGTTTGTTCAGTGTGAAAGCCTGAGGGCTTTCACACTGAAGCGCTGCGGTGACAGGACGGTGAAAAAAGTCCTGCAAACCGCTTCTTTGGAGCGGGGAAGGAGCGGTGTATTCACCGCTCCTTCCCCGCTCCTGCCCATTGAAATCAATGGGACAGCGCGGCTATACCGCTGTAATACCGCGGCTATAGCCGCGCTGTACGAGGGATTTAACCCTTTTTCGGCCACCAGCGGGGGGTTAAAACCGCACTGCTAGCGGCCGAATACCGCTGCTAGAACGACGGTACAGCAGCGCTAAAAATAGCGCTGTTGTACCGCCGACGCCCCCACCGCCCCAGTGTGCAAGGGCTCTAAACGCATAACTGCAGCGTTCGCAGAGTCAGGCCTGATCCCTGCGATCGCTAACAGTTTTTTGGTAGCGTTTTGGTGAACTGGCAAGCACCAGCCCCAGGCAGCGTCAGGTTAGCGCCAGTACCGCTAACACCCACGCACGCAGCATACACCTCCCTTAGTGGTATAGTATCTGAACGGATCAATATCTGATCCGATCAGATCTATACTGGCGTCCCCAGCAGTTTAGGGTTCCCAAAAACGCAGTGTTAGCGGGATCAGCCCAGATACCTGCTAGCACCTGCGTTTTGCCCCTCCGCCCGGCCCAGCCCAGCCCACCCAAGTGCAGTATCGATCGATCACTGTCACTTACAAAAGACTAAATGCATAACTGCAGCGTTCGCAGAGTCAGGCCTGATCCCTGCGATCGCTAACAGTTTTTTTGGTAGCGTTTTGGTGAACTGGCAAGCGCCAGCGGCCTAGTACACCCCGGTCGTAGTCAAACCAGCACTGCAGTAACACTTGGTGACGTGGCGAGTCCCATAAGTGCAGTTCAAGCTGGTGAGATGGCAAGCACAAGTAGTGTCCCGCTGCCACCAAAAAGACAAACACAGGTCCATCGTGCCCATAATGCCCTTCCTGCTGCATTCGCCAATCCTAATTGGGAACCCACCGATTCTGCAGCGCCCGTACTTCCCCCATTCACATCCCCAACCAAATGCATGAGAGGCATTTTTATGTCCTCCCGAGTACCCCTACCCAGCGAACCCCCCCAAAAAAGATGTCGTGTCTGCAGCAAGCGCGGATATAGGCGTGACACCCGCTATTATTGTCCCTCCTGTCCTGACAATCCTGGTCTTTGCATTGGTGAATGTTTTGAACGCTACCATTCACTAGTTGAGTATTAGCGTAGGGTACAGCATTGCACAGACTAGGCACACTTTCACAGGGTCTCCCAAGATGCCATCGCATGTTGAGAGACCCGAACCTGGAACCGGTTACCGTTATAAAAGTTACAAGTTTGCAAAAAAAAACACAAAAAAAAAATAGTTGTCGTTTTATTGTTCTCTCTCTCTCTATTCTCTCTATTGTTCTGCTCTTTTTTACTGTGTTCTATTCTGCAATGTTTTATTGTTATTATGTTTTACCATGTTTGCTTTTCAGGTATGCAATTTTTTATATTTTACTGTTTACTGTGCTTTATTGTTAACCATTTTTTGTCTTCAGGTACGCCATTCACGACTTTGAGTGGTTATACCAGAATGATGCCTGCAGGTTTAGGTATCTTGGTATCATTCTTTTCAGCCAGCGGTCGGCTTTTATGTAAAAGCAATCCTAGCGGCTAATTAGCCTCTAGACTGTTTTTACAAGCAGTGGGAGGGAATGCCCCCCCCCCACCGTCTTCCGTGTTTTTCTCTGGCTCTCCTGTCTCAACAGGGAACCTGAGAAAGCAGCCGGTGATTCAGCCAGCTGACCATAGAGCTGATCAGAGACCAGAGTGGCTCCAAACATCTCTATGGCCTAAGAAACCGGAAGCTACGAGCATTTTATGACTTAGATTTCGCCGGATGTAAACAGCGCCATTGGGAAATTGGGGAAGCATTTTATCACACCAATCTTGGTGTGGTCAGATGCTTTGAGGGCAGAGGAGAGATCTAGGGTCTAATAGACCCCAATTTTTTCAAAAAAGAGTACCTGTCACTACCTATTGTTATCATAGGGGATATTTACATTCCCTGAGATAACAATAAAAATGATTTAAAAAAAAAAATGAAAGGAACAGTTTAAAAATAAGATAAAAAAGCAAAAAAAAAAAAAAAAAGCACCCCTGTCCCCCCTGCTCTCGCGCTAAGTCGAACGCAAGCGTCGGTCTGGTGTCAAATGTAAACAGCAATTGCACCATGCATGTGAGGTATCACCGCGAAGGTCAGATCGAGGGCAGTATTTTTAGCAGTAGACCTCCTCTGTAAATCTAAAGTGGTAACCTGTAAAGGCTTTTAAAGGCTTTTAAAAATGTATTAATTTTGTTGCCACTGCACGTTTGTGCGCAAGTTTAAAGCATGTCATGTTTGGTATCCATGTACTCGGCTTAAGATCATCTTTTTTATTCCATCAAACATTTGGGCAATATAGTGTGTTTTAGTGCATCAAAATTTAAAAAAGTGCGTTTGAAAAATCGCTGCGCAAATACCGTGTGAAAAAAAAAATGAAACACCCACCATTTTAATCTGTAGGGCATTTGCTTTAAAAAAATATATAATGTTTGGTGGTTCAAAGTAATTTTCTTGCAAAAAAAAATAACTTTTTCATGTAAACAATAAGTTTCAGAAAGGGCTTTGTCTTCAAGTGGTTAGAAGAGTGGGTGATGTGTGACATAAGCTTCTAAATGTTGTGAATAAAATGCCAGGATAGTTCAAAACCCCCCCAAATGACCCCATTTTGGAAAGTAGACACCCCAAGCTATTTGCTGAGAGGCATGTCGAGTCCATGGAATATTTTATATTGTGACACAAGTTGCGGGAAAGAGACAAATTTTTTTTTTTTTTTTGCACAAAGTTGTCACTAAATGATATATTGCTCAAACATGCCATGGGGATATGTGAAATTACACCCCAAAATACATTCTGCTGCTTCTCCTGAGTACGGGGATACCACATGTGTGAGACTTTGAGAGCCTAGCTGCGCACGGGACCCCGAAAACCAAGCACCGCCTTCAGGCTTTCTAAGGGCGTAAATTTTTGATTTCACTCTTTACTGCCTATCACAGTTTCGGAGGCCATGGAATGCCCAGGTAGCACAAACACCCCCCCCCCCCCAAATGACCCCATTTTGGAAAGTAGACACCCCAAGCTATTTTCTGAGAGGTATAGTGAATATTTTGCAGACCTCACTTTTTGTCACAAAGTTTTGAAAATTGAAAAAAGAAAAAAAAAATTTCTGGTCTTTCTTCATTTTCAAAAACAAATGAGAGCTGCAAAATACTCACCATGCCTCTCAGCAAATAGCTTGGGGTGTCTACTTTCCAAAATGGGGTCATTTGGGGGGGTTTTGTGCCATCTTGGCATTTTATGGCCTTCAAAACTGTGATAGGTAGTGAGGAGTGAAATCAAAAATTTATGCCCTTAGAAATCCTGAAGGCGGTGTTTGGTTTTCGGGGCCCCATACGCGACTAGGCTCCCAAAAAGTCCCACACATGTTGTACCCCCGTACTCAGGAGAAGCAGCTGAATGTATTTTGGGGTGCAATTCCACATATGCCCATGGCCTGTGTGAGCAATATATCATTTAGTGACAACTTTTTGTAAAAATTTTTTTTTATTTTTTTTTTTTGTCATTATTCAATCACTTGGGACAAAAAAAATAAATATTCAATGGGTTCAACATGCCTCTCAGCAATTTCCTTGGGGTGTCTACTTTCCAAAATGGGGTCATTTGGGGGGGTTTTGTACTGCCCTGCCATTTTAGCACCTCAAGAAATGACATAGGCAGTCATAAATTAAAAGCTGTGTAAATTCCAGAAAATGTACCCTAGTTTGTAGACGCTATAACTTTTGCGCAAACCAATAAATATACGCTTATTGACATTTTTTTTACCAAAGACATGTGGCCGAATACATTTTGGCCTAAATGTATGACTAAAATTTAGTTTATTGGATTTTTTTTATAACAAAAAGTAGAAAATATCATTTTTTTTCAAAATTTTCGGTCTTTTTCCGTTTATAGCGCAAAAAATAAAAACGGCAGAGGTGACCAAATTCCATCAAAAGAAAGCTCTATTTGTGGGAAGAAAAGGACGCAAATTTCGTTTGGGTACAGCATTGCATGACCGCGCAATTAGCAGTTAAAGCGACGCAGTGCCGAATTGTAAAAAGTGCTCTGGTCAGGAAGGGGGTAAAATCCTCCGGGGCTGAAGTGGTTAAATAGGAGTACTAAAAGCCACAGGCTGGCAAAGTGGTGAGAAAAAGAAGGGGATTGATCAACCCATAAGCATATACATTGATTACAATAGTGGTGGGTGAGGGAAATTGCCTGATGTATGTGTAGATGGCCATAATATAATATAGAATATATAATGATAGCATAATCACATCAGGAATGTTCTATAAATATATGATGCAAATGGATATTCTTATATATAGAGAGAATACAAATACATCTATAAAAGTATAAGCAATATATCTAAAAATACATATATATTATAAAAAACATACAAAATATATATAAAAGAACACATACATATATATAATCATGGGTATGAATCAGAGATTAAAAAAATAAGATTAAGGTTAAAAAACTGAGAATTAATAATCAATTAATTGATAATTAAAATCAACAATTATTAAATATTAAGATTATAGTGTTCAGAGGTCAGAAAGTAGATTGTTATTACCAAACGGTGTAAGCATATATTGTGTTTGTGCACTTATGCAGGCGCTGGATATGACAAATGTATATTGTGTGTATGTATATATACGCACTGACTCACAGCAATTGCTACAATTGTAAGTGTGAGGACAATGAGAATAATGTTGGAAAAATAATAATGGTTATAGTAAAATATTGATTTCAATGCCCTCGTTTAGGCCCCCAGGCGAGAGACTATCCAAGGTGAAAATCCAATAGTTTTCCCTTTCGCATAACCTCTTATAGCGTTCTGCTTTGGGGAGTTGCTTAGAAATGGCCTCTATGACTCAAACACGCAGTCCTACAGAAGACTGTTTGTGAAATTCTTTGAAGTGCCTTGCAACGCTGTATTTTTCCAAGCCTTTTTCTACAAAATTGAGGTGCTCACCGAACCTTTTGCGGAGGGTCCGGATGGTGTGGCCTACATAAAGTAGGCCGCAGGGACACGTCAAGCAATACACAACATACTCAGAGGAGCAAGTAAAAAAAATCTGGTATGGTGTATTGCTTGCCTTTGCACATAAATTCTTTTTGTCTATGTGGTTTTTTTTTTTGTTTTTTGTTTTTTTTACACATAGACAAAAAGAATTTATGTGCAAAGGCAAGCAATACACCATAACAGATTTTTTCTTGCCCCTAGATATTCCTGCACCATGTAATGCAGACGCTGGCGATGGTTGCTTGAACAGATCAGACCTTGGCGCTGAGGCCTGAAAAATTGTCTAAAGACATTGGTCAGCCGGCCACCTTCTCCACCGCTCTTCCTCTGACTGAATGAAGCCTCAGCAACACGCAGCAGCAGGAAATTGTAACCTCCCAGGGTCTGGAAATGCATTGCACAAACCTTTCTTCAAGGCCTCCTGAAGATGTTTCATCCTCTGCTCCCTCTGCGAAGGCAGGATGAGTTTCTGCAAACTTACCCTTGTAACGTGGATCAAGAAGGGTTGCCAGCCAGTAATGATCCCTCTCTTTGATACCACAAATCCTAGGGTCCTTTCGCAGGCTTTGCAGAATCAGGGAGGCATGCAGCGTAAGTTTGCAGAGGCATTCGATTCTGAGTCCTCTGGGTCAATAAGGATCACATGATCTATAACAACCTCCTCCCAGCCACGTACAACTCCTTGGGTTTCTGGAGCCTGAAAACCATCCCTTGAAGACTGCTGCTGAGTATTATCCTCCATGTCCATGCTGGCGCAATCCTCCTCCTCCTCTTCTTACTATCTGGATAAAGGGGGCCTTGAGAGGCAAGGAAGTCCTCCTCTTCCTCCCGCTGTTCTGCCTCAATTGCCCTGTCCATTATTCCACGAAGCATGTGCTCCAACAGGAAGACAAAAGGGACAGTATCACTGATGGATGCATTGTCACTGCTCACCATCCTTGTAGCCTCCTCAAATGGTGACAGGACAGTGCATGCATCCTTGATCAGTAGCCGCTGTTGTGGCGAAAAGAAGCCAAGCTCCCCTGACCCTGTTCTGGTGCCATACTCACACAGGTACTCATTGATGGCCCTCTGCTGCATGTGCAGCTGCTGCAGCATTGCCAACGTTGAGTTCCACCTGGTGGACATGTCACAAATGAGGCGGTTGGTGGGCAGGTTGCATTCCCTTTGAATGTCAGTCAGCTGAGCACTGGCATTGTATGACTGGCGGAAATGACCACAGACTTTTCTGGCCTGCCTCAGAAGATCTTGTAAGCCTGGGTACCTACTTAAGAACCGCTGCACCACCAAATTCAGAATGTGTACCAAACATGGAACATGGGTCAAGTGTCCCTGTCGGAGGGCAGAGAGAAGGTTGGTGCCATTGTCACATACAACCATTCCTGGCTGAAGCTGGCATGGCGTCAACCATCTCTGTGCCTGCCCCTGCAGAGCTGACAGAATCTCTTCCCCAGTGTGGCACCTGTCCCCTAAGCAGACCACCTCATGCACCGCATGGCATCTTTTTGCCCGAGTGCTTGTGTAGCCCCTTGAACGCTTACGGAGCACCACTGGTTCAGAGGACATCTGAATCTGCAGAACAGGCCATAGAGGAAGAAGAAGAGGAGGGTGTGGAGGAGCTGTGGCAGAATCACCACTAATATTTTAAAATGTGGTGGCGGAACAAGCTCCAACAATACTGAACCCTGTCCTGCATCCTTCCCAGCTGCCAGCAGAGTTACCCAGTGCACCTGCTAGACCATGATTCAGCGGTAATATACACCTTACTGCTGACCGCCCTGTCCAACGAGACCAAAACATTGCCTTCCACATACAGGTAGAGAGCCGGATTGGCCTTCCGTGAAAAGAAATGGCATTTTGGAACCTGCAACTGAGGTACAGCACATTCCACAAATTCACGCAAGGGGGCAGAGTCTACCAGCTGAAAAGGCAGCAGTTGCAGTGCTAGCAATTTGGCCAAGCTAGCATTCAGACACTGAGCATGTGGATGGCTGGGACCAAATTTCTTTTTACAGTTTAGCAACTGGGGTAGGGAAATTTGCCTGCTAAATTCAGATGGTGGTGTACTGCTAGCAGATTGGCTGCAAGTACTTGGGACACCTATTGCTATACCTTCATTCCTCTCAGTGCAGGTTTTTGAGAGGACAGGAGGTATAGTAGGGTAGGAGATCCCAGATGAGGAGCAAGGAGAAGTCCGCCATTTTCTTTGATGTGGGTCTTTCAAGTGCTGTTGCCAATGGACTTGTTGCCTTATGAGTTTATGTGAAATCTCCATTAATAGCTGTAAAATTTTGTAATTATGAATATATTTAATTTAGCTTTTATCTATGTAGGGCGGAACATATTATCTTCACAGAAATCTCTGGTAGACCAGACAAGTCGGTGCCTAGGCTTGTGTATACAAACAATGGGATCCAAACCTCATTGTTTTACACATACTCACTTCAAAGGATCCCATGCTGGGATATGCAATGACGGGAGGCCAAGCCGTAATCAATACTTAACTTCCTGGGAAAATTCAAGTTAATCTCCTGCTCTGAATAGTCACAAGGATTTGCATTAAAGGGGGCTGACTTATGCAAAGTATAGGGATTGGAGATGTAGCCAGTCCTTAACCAGGAATACGGAAGCTCACCAATCAGAGCCACGCTATGCCAACCAATGAGGCATCAGCCTGTACTGATCTACACAGACTAGATGTGAGGGAAACACACACTTTTATGGGAGAGCAGCCATCAGAATGGAACCTTGGTTGCAAAGGGTAATTATGGTAAAGGTCTGCATTTTACTTGTAACTAAATATGTTTGTAGATTAATGTTTTAAGGAATATATTCTGTATTCCTTCATGTAATTCTCTTATTTTAACCTAATATTTTCTTCCTTGTTGTAGACTATAGATAGATGGTTGTGTATTAGATAGACTTTCAACTACTCAACAATAAATGTTATTGTGTTAAAGCTTTCACTCATGGTCAAAGAACTCTCATTTAACCCAAATCATATCTGAGAGATATTAACCACTTGACGACCGCCTCCCGCATATTCACGTCAGCCGAATGGCACGGGCAGGCAAAATCACATACCTGGTACGTGATTGCCTTCCCGCGGGCGGGGGGTCCGATTGGACCCCCCCGGTGCCTGAGGCGGTCGCCTTTGGTCTGGCAGCGATCAGAGATGAGGGGGAGGCCATCCGATCATGGCCCCCCCTCGCGATCGCTCCCAGCCAATGAGATTCTTCCCCTGCCTCTGTGTAGTACACACGCCGAGGCGCCGAGGAGAGAAGACTGAAATGTGAGTGCACAACACACACACATCACAGTAGAACATGCCAGGCACACATAACACCCCCCTTTACCCCCCGATCACCCCCTAATCATCCCTCCCCCCCCTGTCACACTGACACCAAGCAGTTTTTTTTTTTTTTTTCTGATTACTGCATGGTGTCAGTTTGTGACAGTTACTGTGGTAGGGCAGTTGATATTAGCCTCCTGTAGGTCTAGGGTACCCCCCTAACCCCCCTAATAAAGTTTTAACCCCTTGATCACCCCCTGTCGCCAGTGTCGCTAAGCGATCATTTTTCTGATCGCTGTATTAGTGTCACTGGTGACGCTAGTTAGGGATGTAAATATTTAGGTTCGCCGTCAGCGTTTTATAGCGACAGGGATCCCCATATACTATCTTATAAATGTTTTAACCCCTTGATTGCCCCCTAGTTAACCCTTTAACCACTGATCACCGTATAACCATTACAGGTGACGCTGGTTAGTTCGTTTATTTTTTATAGTGTCAGGGCCCCCGCCGTTTATTACCTAATAAAGGTTTAGCCCCCTGATCGCCCGGCGGTGATATGCGTGGCCCCAGGCAGCGTCAGATTAGCGCCAGTACCGCTAACACCCACGCACGCAGCATACGCCTCCCTTAGTGGTATAGTATCTGAACGCATCAATATCTGATCCGATCAGATCTATACTAGCGTCCCCAGCAGTTTAGGGTTCCCAAAAACGCAGTGTTAGCGGGATCAGCCCAGATACCTGCTAGCACCTGCGTTTTGCCCCCTCCGCCCAGCCCAGCCCAGCCCACTCAAGTGCAGTATCGATCGATCACTGTCACTTACAAAACACTAAACGTATAACTGCAGCGTTCGCAGAGTCAGGCCTGATCCCTGCGATCGCTATCAGTTTTTTTGGTAGCATTTGGTGAACTGGTAAGCACCAGCCCCAAGCAGCGTCAGGTTAGCGCCAGTAGCGCTAACACCCACGCACGCACCGTACACCTCCCTTAGTGGTATAGTATCTGAACGGATCAATATCTGATCCGATCAAATCTATACTAGCGTCCCCAGCAGTTTAGGGTTCCCAAAAACGCAGTGTTAGCGGGATCAGCCCAGATACCTGCTAGCACCTGAGTTTTGCCCCTCCGCCCAGCCCAGCCCAGCCCACCCAAGTGCAGTATCGATCGATCACTGTCACTTACAAAACACTAAACGCATAACTGCAGCGTTCGCAGAGTCAGGCCTGATCCCTGCGATCGCTAACAGTTTTTTTGGTAGCGTTTTGGTGAACTGGCAAGCACCGGTGGCCTAGTACACCCCGGTCGTAGTCAAACCAGCACTGCAGTAACACTTGGTGACGTGGCGAGTCCCATAAGTGCAGTTCAAGCTGGTGAGGTGGCAAGCACAAGTAGTGTCCCGCTGCCACCAAGAAGAAGACAAACACAGGCCCGTCGTGCCCATAGTGCCCTTCCTGCTGCATTCGCCAATCCTAATTGGGAACCCACCACTTCTGCAGCGCCCGTACTTCCCCCATTCACATCCCCAACCAAATGCAGTCGGCTGCATGAGAGGCATTTTCTTTAAGTCCTCCCGAGTACCCCTACCCAACGAACCCCCCCAAAAAAGATGCTGTGTCTGCAGCAAGCGCGGATATAGGCGTGACACCCGCTATTATTGTCCCTCCTGTCCTGACAATCCTGGTCTTTGCATTGGTGAATGTTTTGAACGCTACCGTTCACTAGTTGAGTATTAGCGTAGGGTACAGCATTGCACAGACTAGGCACACTTTCACAGGGTCTCCCAAGATGCCATCGCATTTTGAGAGACCTGAACCTGGAACCGGTTACAGTTATAAAAGTTAGTTACAAAAAAAGTGTAAAAAAATAAAATATATAAAATAAAAAAAAATAGTTGTCGTTTTATTGTTCTCTCTCTCTCTATTCTCTCTCTATTGTTCTGCTCTTTTATACTGTATTCTATTCTGCAATGTTTTATCGTTATTATGTTTTATCATGTTTGCAATTTTTTATACTTTACCGTTTACTGTGTTTTATTGTTAACCATTTTTTTGTCTTCAGGTACGCCATTCACGAACGAGTGGTTATACCAGAATGATGCCTGCAGGTTTAGGTATCATCTTGGTATCATTCTTTTCAGCCAGCGGTCGGCTTTCATGTAAAAGCAATCCTAGTGGCTAATTAGCCTCTAGACTGCTTTTACAAGCAGTGGGAGGGAATGCCCCCCCCCCACCGTCTTCCGTGTTTTTCTCTGGCTCTCCTGTCTCAACAGAGAACCTGAGAATGCAGCCAGTGATTCAGCCAGCTGACCATAGAGCTGATCAGAGACCAGAGTGGCTCCAAACATCTCTATGGCCTAAGAAACCGGAAGCTACGAGCATTTCATGACTTAGATTTCGCCGGATGTAAACAGCGCCATTGGGAAATTGGGAAAGCATTTTATCACACCGATCTTGGTGTAGTCAGATGCTTTGAGGGCAGAGGAGAGATTTAGGGTCTAATAGACCCCAATTTTTTCAAAAAAGAGTACCTGTCACTACCTATTGCTATCATAGGGGATATTTACATTCCTTGAGATAACAATAAAAATGATTAAAAAATAAATAAATGAAAGGAACAGTTTAAAAATAAGATAAAAAAGCAAAAAAATAATAAAGGAAAAAAAAAAAAAAGCACCCCTGTCCCCCCTGCTCTCGCACAAGCGTCGGTCTGGCGTCAAATGTAAACAGCAATTGCACCATGCATGTGAGGTGTCACCGCGAACGTCAGATCGAGGGCAGTAATTTTAGCAGTAAACCTCCTCTGTAAATCTAAAGTGGTAACCTGTAAAGGCTTTTAAAGGCTTTTAAAAATGTATTTAGTTTGTCGCCACTGCACGTTTGTGAGCAATTTTAAAGCATGTCATGTTTGGTATCCATGTACTCGGCCTAAGATCATCTTTTTTATTTCATCAAACATTTGTGCAATAAAGTGTGTTTTAGTGCATTAAAATTTAAAAAAGTGTGTTTCCTGGTGCATCATGGCAGCATACATATGGGTTGTGACTCCGCCCCCACAACCTGATAGGACTGGTTAACTATAAATCAAAGACAGACCCGGCTCACAGCATTCTCCTTTTTTTCCTCACCTGATCAAGACTGGAGTCGCGAGGTATCCCTTACCGCTTGTTGCCCCAGCCAGGTTCAGCCTCTCCTGGGTGGAAGTCCTTCCTGTACAGCCTCTAAATGAGCTAGATGGTTGGAGCCCCATTCTGGTGGTGCAGGCTTCTCAAAGAAAGCTTTAAACAAGCTTTGAAGTAAGTGACAGCGTTTCCTTTTGCTTTCCATATGCTTTTTACTTCTTTTCTCTGTGTTATGGGCGTTTGCCATTTCCAAGATGGCTGCAGCAGTGCAAGTACACTCTGAGCATGAGAGGCAGGAAGTGATGCGGCCTCTGTGTTTCCTGGTTAGAGCTTTTCCAGGATGGTGATCTGATCATGCTCAGGCACTGATATCATCGCTAATGGCAAATGTGAGTTCTAAATGGTTTTATGGCATTTTTGGGCAACAAATGGTGGAGCTCTCTACTCATGCATGCTGGATGCTTATGTGGTCATTGTTTGCAGGTATGTTTTCCTTTTTATGGCATTCACCTGTGTTTTTTTCCTATCTCCTTCTCAGTGTTGCTCTAGAATCATTATGCTATTTATGGTCTTCACCTGGGCTCTTCCTATCCCCTTTTCTATGCTTTCTCTGGGATCACTGTGTTGGGCTCAGTTTCCACTAGTGCGACTTGTCACTGCAAAGTCGCATGACAAGCCGTACCCCATGATTTCCAATGAGTACCGTTCATATCTGTATTCATAGACCTTAGGAATACACGGGCATTACTTCAAGTCGCATCAAATTGCAACAAAATCTTGCGACTTTCAGGTCGCAATAGTGGAGACTTGGCTTATGCTGTTTTTCATTTCAGTCTGCTGCTTTGCTCTGTTTCTATGGGAAACGCTGTCCAGCCAGACCACCCATTGCTTTTAAGGTATAGGGATTAGGTAAGTAGTGAAGATTGAGAAAAAGAGAGCCAACATCTAAAGTCCTAAAAGGACTACAAGATGGAGGGAGCCTTCTGACGGTCAAGACAAAGTCACCAGCTAAGAACAGACATCGAGGCTATGTTGATTAAACTCATCAACTCACCCCTCATTATCATTGCTCCCCGTTTACAAACATCACAAGTTACCAGCCCTAATAGTCGCTGCATTTGTGGTGGAAGGTCATTTGCCTGCCAAGCTAGTATGTCAAATCTGCCTGGAGCAAGAATTCTATACAGCCCTGCAAGGACCTCAAGATGAAGAGACACTGCTAAAAGCCAGAACAGCCACCGTTCAAAGCACAGACATACAGGCAACATTGATCAATGTCATCCTCTCACCTCTCATTTTGTTTGCTCCCCGTTTACGAACACCACAGATTACCAGCCCTAATGGTTGCTGCATTTGTGGTGGAAAGTCATTGCTTGACAAGCTACAGTGCATAAATTGCCTAGCACTTCCAACCAGAACCAGTAGGTGGTGTCCAAATAGGAAAGCTTGCACAAGCTTTGAAGATTTCCCAATAGAGCCTTTTTTTTTTTTGCAAGGACCGCTAAGGACCCAATTGCCTGGGTTGAAGTAGAGCAAACTCTCCACAAGGTTAGAAAGTACTATTTCCTTCACTGAACAACTGGAAGAGTTAATCCAGGAAGAATTGAAGGGGTCAGAGAAAAATGCCCTTATAAACAGGCTGTCAAAACTGTATACCCTGAAAAAGCTAAAGGTCAACCTGCTGCAGTCTTCTCCGATGATGGATGCATCATGAATGTAGCTGGCAAGACATGGCACATGCAAGGAGGCTCTAGTCCGAAAATTAGCTCTAGATCTGAAGTGCTACTTCATACTGTAGCATCTGCAGATGCTGGCACACCAGCAATAACCAGCTCATGCACTGAATGAGTCTTAATGGGAGTGGTTTCATAATTGTTAACCAGCTCCTGTACCTGCAGGACTCTGTGGAAAGTGCCAGGGTCTGCATTCCTTTAGACGTGATTCCCTTTTGGGAGTATCTTATCAAAAATGAAATTTTTATTGTGGTGGATGCCAAGGAATCTGACTTATCTTGGTGCAGACTTCTGGGAAATTATGTTTAGGGGGGTGTTATGTACACATTCTGTGTGCAGAGGCACCTCCAGATGGTCATGTTTAATTGCAATTTACAGAAAACTGCAGCCAAAAAAAAAAAAAGTGATGTAACCCTTTTAAATAAGCTCGTCTTGAAGAAGTGAAGAGACAAGGTGGTAACAGCTTTGTAAGAGCTGAAATTGGTGGCATACTCCTGTGGTGGATGTGTCAGACATGAATTGAGGTTTTTCAAGATGTTCCCCGCGGTCACGGCAAGGAGTGCATTATGGCTGAAGCCATGGTTGGTGGATCCCGCCAAAAAAAAAAAATGGTGCAAGACACCAGAACACAGATCCAATCTATTTGGGAGTAGACAGGATACAGCCACCTCAAGGGTGACCATTAGCAGGTCAGGGCGAATATCATCTGACAAAAAACAGAAAATTCAAAGGTCCAGCATACAAGTGGCGACTCCCAAGTAGACACCAGGAGGCAAGATCCTACGGACCGGGAAAAAGATTAGTAAACGAACCGGAGAAGTACCCAATCTTCATTATTGAAGCCTTAAAGCTTTAAGGCTCCTGTCTTAGGAGAACAGTGGAAGTCCCTTTTAAGGGTGCACTAATCCAGGGTGTGCCTGTGCAAAGCTTTATGCACACACCTGGAGGGAAAACCTTCAGGATCAGTGGGCCATATCAGCTATATTGGCGTGACATTGGCAGAAGTTTAAGGGAGGTCGGCTTTTCTGGTACAATAATTTTTATTGAAAAAGTATAACATGACAAACTCACCCATGCAGGGGCATAATTCAGTGAGCATACTGATCATATAACATGGAGAGGTGGGAAGTCCACCTTTCAATCTCTTCCAGGCAGCCAGGCTACCAGAGTTGATGGGAAAGTAAAAAATTCTGTTCCCGTTTGTAGCTGGATAGAAAAAAAAAAAAAAAAAAAAAAAAAAGCAATCGTGAAGGTTCCAGTTACCCATGGGAGATGAGGATTCGGTTCACCTCTGTTCCTAGCAAAAATAAAAAATGAAAACCAGGTAATCTGTGCCCAGTGGTAAAGTTTAAAAAAAAAATAAAAAATTGACACAGGAAATTTGAGTCGTGCAAGATGGAAAACCTCCAATCAATTATAATATTCATAAATCTGGGAGACTGGATTCTCCTGTAGGTTTATCAGACACCTACTTGTCCCAATTCATCCTCAAGGGAATTTCCATTCTCTGATAGAGAAAGCCAAAGGTACTTTTGGGAGTGAAGTCTCTTCCAGCAGAACAGTGCCAGAATATCCTTGGCTCTTCGTAACTGACCAATTATTTTCAGATGGAACATTATCACATCAGACCCCAGCTAGAAAGGTTGGGGGACTCATTTCAAAGACCAGGCTGCTTAAGGTCATGGGATGTTAAGCTTATGAGGAATAGTATTGAATTTCTTGAACCGAGTAGTGTTCAAAGCACTTCTGTCATTCACTCCTTTTAGCAAGAGGAGCAAGATTTGTACTGTGCCTAGGCAGCAGTGGAAGGGTAGAATTCTTAGGCTGTCAGTGGAGCTTCCTGTATCAATAATTGCGAATGTACCATTTTGGCTTAGGAGGTTCTAGTGTCTCATTTGTTTTTGAAAATGAAGAAAGACAAGAAAAAACATTTTTTTTTTTCTTTTTTCAATTTTCAAAACTTTGTGACAAAGTGAGGTCTGCAAAATACTCACTATACCTCTCAGCAAATAGCTTGGGGTGTCTACTTTCCAAAATGGGGTCATTTGGGGGGGGTTTGTGTCACCTGGGCATTCCATGGCCTCCGAAACTGTGATAGGCAGTGAAGAGTGAAATCAAAAATTTACGCCCTTAGAAAGACTGAAGGCGGTGCTTGGTTTTCGGGGTCCCGTACGCGGCTAGGCTCCCAAAAAGTCTCATACATGTGGTATCCCCGTACTCAGGAGAAGCAACAGAATGTATTTTGTCACTTTCCCGCAACTTGTGTCAAAATATAAAATATTCCATGGACTCAACATGCCTCTCAGCAAATAGCTTGGGGTGTCTAGTTTCCAAAATGGGGGAATTTGGGGGGGTTTTGTGCCATCTGGGCATTTTATGGCCTTCAAAACTGTGATAGGTAGTGAGGAGTGAAATCAAAAATTTATTCCCTGAGAAATCCTGAAGGCGGTGATTGGTTTTCGGGGCCCTGTACGCGGCTAGGCTCCCAAGTCCCACACATGTGGTATTCCCGTACTCAGGAGAAGCAGCTGAATGTATTTTGGGGTGCAATTCCACATAGGCCCATGGCCTGTGTGAGCAATATATCATTTTAGTGACAACTTTTTGTAAATTTTTTTTTTTTTTTGTCATTATTCAATCACTTGAGACCAAAAAAAAAAAATATTCAATGGGTTCAACATGCCTCTCAGCAATTTCCTTGGGGTGTCTACTTTCCAAAATGGGGTCATTTGGGGGGGTTTTGTACTGCCCTGCCATTTTAGCACCTCAAGAAATGACATAGGCAGTCATAAACCAAAAGCTGTGTAAATTCCAGAAAATGTACCCTAGTTTGTAGACACTATAACTTTTGCGCAAACCAATAAATATACGCTTATTGACATTTTTTTACCAAAGACATGTGGCCGAATACATTTTGGCCTAACTAAAATTGAGTTTATTGGATTTTTTTTATAACAAACAGTAGAAAATATCATTTTTTTTCAAAATTTTCGGTCTTTTTCCGTTTATAGCGCAAAAAATAAAAACGGCAGAGGTGATTAAATACCATCAAAAGAAAGCTCTATTTGTAGGAAGAAAAGGACGCAAATTTCGTTTGGGTACAGCATTGTATGACCGCGCAATTAGCAGTTAAAGCGACGTAGTGCCAAATTGGAAAAAGTCCTCTGGTCCTTAAGCAGCATAATGGTCCGGTCCTTAAGTGGTTAAATCTCAAATATAGTATACGGGAAACAAACTGCATGGGAGATCATCATATGTCTGGTCAAGCATGTGGTGCCCAAGTGGCTGCTGTTCTGGCCACGCTTCATCCGCTTTAGACATAGGTTGCAAACGGCAACGGTGCGATCTGCTGCACATGTGTCAAAAAAGGCCCACACCAAGGCACTTTTCAAAATCAGAGGGGAGTCAGCAGCGCCCTGCACCTGCGGAGCTCTAGGGTGATGCAAAAGGGTGGCTGCCCTTAAGCTGCCCCCTAGAGGACATCCTGCCTCGTTGGAGTTGTGCTTCCTCCTCCTTCTCCCCCTCTCTTCTATCAGGCACCCAAGTAGAGTCAGTGACTTCATCATTCCCTCCCTCCTCATCACTGGAGCAAACTTGGCACTATCCTGCAGCTCGGGGAACATGACTACTAGTTTCTTATCCTTCTTGGGCACCCCTTCTCTCTAGGCTCACTTTACTCCCTTCCTCAACCTGGGAACCAACGTTGGAGCCTTCAAATCGCTGTGCAGCAGCATGTACCCGACACTGTGGTTGAATAGTTCGGGGGACTCCTCCGTGCATGATGGTGGGGCTACAGAAGGAATGACTGTGAACAAGGAGCTGGAGGAATAGGCTGCTTTGGCAGCTGCAAAGGAAGGCAAAATACTCTGAGCCTGGGTCACAGAGGATGAGGAGGATGAGGACGGCTTTGTTATCCACTCCACTAACTCTTCTGCATGTTCTGGCTCAATAACACAGCCAGCAGCAGAGAAATAAGACAAGCTTGCCCCATGGCCACCTGCAGGTTATGCACCATGTCCACGACCAGCACTGTTGACTGTAGACACAGAGGCTGCTTGCCCTCTTTTAGTGGCCTGTGAGCGTCTCTCCTTGGTGGCCTTCCGGACATGATGTATATTTTGTTTTGCAACACCGCACTACACTGTATTGTGTACTGTGTACACCACCAGAAAAGTAGCAGCAACTGCACTACAGCTGCACTTCATTGTGTACTGTGTACACCACCAGAAAAGTATTAGCAACTGCACTACGGCTGCACTGTAGTGTAATTACAATTTTTGATCTAATATATCACAGCAGGGCCCATTCCTGTGCCCAACAAGAGTGTCTGTGAGCGGTTACAGTGTTGTGGCACCACAACTACCCAAGGCCCAATTTTTCAGTCCCTGTTCAACAGGGGCATGTAATTACAATTTTTGATCTAATATTTAACAGCAGGGCCTGTTCCTGCGCCCAACAAGAGTAACTGTGAGGGGTTACAGTGTTCTGGCACCACCAACACCTAAGGCCCAATTTTCTGCAGAGTATATAGGGCAGTATATTATATATATATTTTAGTATATATACTTCTGTTCAGAGTATATATTGCCTAGGGCCCCCCCCACGCCATTTTTTTTTTATTAATTTGGGTGCGGTGTTTTCCTTAATATCCGTACCAGACCTAAAGAGCCTGGCAATGGGCTGGGGGGGGGGGGGGGGCATGCCTTTTTCTCAATGATTTTCATCTATATTGCCCGGACCCGACAATACATTACAGCCGCAAGCAGTGTTAGATTACTTTTTTTCCCATTTAGAAATGTCGTTTTGCTGTGGTATTGTTTTAAACAGGTGAAAACTGCGCCACTTTACAGGCATACTATAGACCCCCCAGGCACGATATTTAAAGGAACATTTCATTTTTATTGTTTCACTTTAAGCATTCTTAAAATCACTGCTCCCAAAAAAAGTCAGTTTTTAAAACTTTTTTTTTGCATTGATACATGTCCCCTGGGGCAGGACCCAGGTCCCCAAACACTTTTTAGGGCAAAAACTTGCATACAAGCTGTTAAAATTAGCACTTTCAATTTTTCATGTTCGTGTCCCATAAACTTTAACGGTGTTCGAACAAACTTTTTTGCATGTTCGGATGTTCTGGTGCAAACCGAACTGGGGGGGGTGTTCGGCTCATCCCTAGTAGGTAGGTATCGGCCTGTGTATATGGCTGTGCTGCCCTGTGTAGGTAGGTATAGGCCTGCATACATGAGTGTGCCCTCCTGTGTAGGTAGGTATAGGCCTATGGACATGGGTGTGCCCCCCTGTGTAGGTTGGTATAGGCCTATGTACATGGGTGTGCCCCCCTGTGTAGGTAGGTATAGGCCTGTGTACATGGGTGTGCTCCCCTGTGTAGGTAGGTATAGGCCTGTGTACATGGGTGTGCCCTCCTGTGTAGGTAGTTTACCAGTGAGCTGAGTCTATGCCAGATATGCAGTTTAAGGGCTTTTTTGGCCCATGTTTATTGAAGTAAAAGAAAAAACAGTCCATCCAGGATTCCCATGCAGAGGTTTCAACTTCTAAGCAATAATGAAATAACGAATGGAAAATACCAAGCCACCTGTCTCTCTGGTCAGCACCGCTGTTCGGGCATTGAGCTTGGTCCTCTTGACCCTGTAACTGTGTCCCTGTTTGGTACCCACTCTGTGCCTCTGGTGACACTCTCTTACAGCTTCCTGGCTGCTACAGCCCACCGCTTGGGCCCTCCGTCTGCTCCGTCAGACTGTCCTTTGCCAACAGGTACACTTCTCCCTTGCACGCCTGGACTCCTCAGGAGGGTGGAACCCAGAACCCTCGTACTGGCTCTGCTATAAGCCCAGGACCCACCTGCACAATCAACAAGCCAGACTCCTGGCTGTTCCAAAAACCTGGTCCCAGGATTGGAGGTTCCATCCCAACCAGATCGGTATGAAATCTTCAGGCTCCAGGTCCCCAACTGGATTTTACCAGCCACAGAGGAAACTGTTAAAACAGTTTCCCCCAAATTAAATAATCCTCCTGGAGCCTCTCAACCTGCCTATTTGAGAATCCTGGGTGACAATCACTAGGACAGGGATCCGTACTGTCACAGTAGGTACAGAGCCTTGCAAAAGTATTCACCCCCCTTGGCTTTTAACCCATTTTGTTACATTACAGCCTTTAGTTCAATTTTCTCCCTTCGCCTTTCAGGACAACACCTTGGAGAGAGCGTAGCTCCACCTCTTAGACAGGAAACACTGCGTGACAACGCCCCTTTAAAAAGCAGCTGCTTCCACCATGCCGTCAGTTTTAGTGTTTCCTCCGCCATGGTGGAAGCACTGCTTGGGGAACCAGAGGGGCTGCGCTCTCTCCAAGGAGAGGGTTTTGGCAGGACCTCCACGTTTGGGTACTCAGACCAACCCAGCTCCTTCCCTTACGTGAGGAGGGTGCTCCGGTGTCCCTTCCTTCTCCGGCTCACAGGAGTAATGGTCTGCCGGAAGTTTTCCACCCGGGGTGTTCGGGGGGCCGCGGTTGTGCTCAGTAAGAGCGTCCATGCCAGGCCTCTGCATGGCGGCGCCGAATCCCGGACAGCAGGTGATGTCGGTTCCGGTGGGTGGATACTTCCGGCGGGGCGTAGCAGTGATTGGTTCCTGCTGCTGGAACGCAGGAGGAAGGGGCGGGTCCTCTGGCCGGGACTTCCTTTTGTTTGGCACATGGAGCCTAGTACACAGTGCAGCAGCTGCGGATTGCACTATGGAGACAGCGGAATCGTCAGCAGCAATGGCGGATGCAGGCGCCCAGGTTCCCGGCCAGGCCCAGGTAGGAGAGGTGCGGTGGCACCTCTTTCCTTTTATATCGCTGGGTGTTTTTTCTTTGATGTGGTTATTCAAAACCTGCTGCTGTCTGCTATGGGGTAACAGTTTCCATTAGCAGTTCAGCAAAGGAGTGAGACTCTGGGCACTTAGGGTGTTGGCTGGAGGTACTACTTTTCTCTGAAGCCTTAGTTCTAAAGGACCTGGCTTTTTCTTGTTTCTCTGTTTCAGAAAGCTACTGCCAAATCAGAGAGAACAGGGAGAAAGTGCCTCTCATGCAAAAATCCTTTAAGGGACTCTTGGCCCAAACCACTGTGCAAATCCTGCATTGTGGATTTAGTAAAAGAAGAATCCTCACAAGAGTGCAAAGAGCTCTTATCTTCTGTGAGGAAGGAGTTAGCAGAGGCCCTAGGGACAGTGCGTTCCCTTGTAAAGCACGGCCAGAGTTCCAGCCAAGAGCAGAGTTCTCACTCCAGTTTCCCTCAGTCCACTCCCAGACAGGTGGAAAGTGAGTCGGAGGAGGAAAGGGAAAGCATTCCACCCTCAACCATTGATTCTGAGAAGGAGGAGGTGGAAGAAGAGTCAAGATCATCTAGATATAAGCTGTCACTTGGAGGTGGATGAATTACTCAAGGCAATTTATACTACCCTGGAGATCCAGGAAGAAAAAGCTCAGCTGTCCGTGCATGACAAGATGTACCTGGGGCTGGAGGAAATTAAACACAGGGTGTTCCCTGTGCATAAAGTGTTAACAGACACTATTAAAAAAGAAAACGGTACAGCAGAGGAAAAATTTTCGTCCTTTTCGACAAACCGATAAGGAAAAGGACCACACACAGAAGAGACCCTGGTCTTCTCAGAGAGGAAGAGGTAGAGGTGGGGTACTCTTTAGAACCCCAGAACAAACCCCTAAAAAACAATGACCATCTAGTAGGGGGGAGACTACAGGACTTCTTACCAATCTGGGAAAAAACAACAAAGAGTCCTTTTGTTCTGGGGTTAATCAAAAAGGGTTATCAATTGGAATTCTCACAAAGCCCCCCAAGTCGGTTTTACATCACAAACCTGCCAAAGGATCGGGAAAAGGCTCTGGCCATGAAGTCTCTGTTACAGGAACTGATGCAACAGAAGGTCATTTCCCAGGTTCCGAAAGATCAAGAGGGGAAGGGGTTTTACTCCCACTTTTTTTCTGGTCAAAAAGCCATCAGGAAAGTTCCGCCTGATTCTCAATTTAAAGGTTCTAAATCGATCCATAAAATACAAAAAATTCAGGATGGATACGATTTTCTCAGTAAGGAACTTGCTAACCCCCAAATGTCATATGGCTTCCATCGATTTGAGAGATGCCTATCTCCATATACCAATAGCGCCCCCATCACAAAGGTTCCTGCGTCTTGCAGTCAATCTGGGGGGAGGGGAGATTTGGCACCTGCAGTTTCGGGCTCTGCCTTTCGGTCTTTCCTCTTCTCCCAGGGTATTCACAAAAGTGATGGCGGAATCTTTGGAGCCCCTGAGACTGAAGGGAATTTCAATAGTACCCTATTTGGACGACCTGCTACTGTTTGCAGACTCAAGGGGTCAAGTAGAGGTCAACCTACAGACAGTTCAAACACATTTAAGAGGTTTGGGATGGCTTCTCAATCTTCAGAAGTCAAACTTAATTCCATCTCAAAGGGTAAGGTTTCTGGGGTACGAAATAGACTCGATAGAACAGAGAATTTTTCTACCCCAGGAGAAAATAGAGAAGATGCAGTTGACCCTGATAACACTTCAATCCAACGCAGAGATCTCTGTAAGACAAGCCATGTCTGCTCTGGGACTGTTGACAGCAGCAATTCCTTCGGTACAGTGGGCCAGGTTGCATTCCCGTACTCTGCAATCGGATATCCTGATGAATTGGTCATACCAGGAACCTCTGGAGAAGAAATTCAACTTGGGGGGGAAAGAGCAAAAAGGTCTCTCTGGTGGTGGAGGAACCTAGGAAACGTTTCAAAAGGGCTTCCTTGGGTCTTTCCGGTAACCAGAAGGCTGACTACAGATGCCAGCGCCTGGGGATGGGGAGCTCATCTGGAAGAAAAAACGGTTCAGGGAGTTTGGACCAAACCAGAAGCAAGAAGATCTTCAAATTGGAGAGAGTTAAAGGCTGTTCACTTAAGCCTCCTCTCCCTCCAGGAATTTCTAGTGAATCAACATGTCCAAATATTGTCAGACAATATGACGACAGTATTATATTTAACAAAGCAAGGGGGCACAAAAAGCAAAACCCTAATGGGTCTAGCTCATCAGATCCTAAGATGGGCAGAGAACAATGTGGCCTCTCTATCAGCAGTCCATCTAAAGGGGACGGAAAACACCTTAGCAGATCTCCTCAGCAGGAAAGAAATAAGGGAAGCAGAGTGGTCTCTCAATCAGGAATTATTCGAAAAGATTTCCAAGAGTTGGGGTTATCCCCAAGTGGACCTCTTTGCAAAACAGGAAAATGCAAAAATACCAGTCTTCTCTCTTCAGAGACAGGATCAAGCTCTCAGAGTAGATGCGTTAGCTCACAAATGGGACTTCCATCTGTCCTACGCTTTTCCCCCGTTCCAACTGATACCAAAGGTGTTAGCCAAATTCAGATTGGAGTCCATGGAGCTAGTATTAATAGCTCCTTATTGGCCAAAAAGACCCTGGTTTTCAACCTTGATGAACCTCTCAGTGAAACCTGCTTGGAGATTACCAATCAGGACAGACCTGTTGAGTCAGGGCCAAATTCTCCATCCAGATCCAGCTTACCTCAAACTAACAGCTTGGTTTCTGAAGAACAAATCTTAAGACTGAAGAGTTTATCAGAGAAGCTTATTTCTACCCTTCTTGCAAGTAGAAAAAAAGTGACGAGAGACATTTACTTTAAAGTCTGGAAGATCTATAATTCTTGGTGTTCCAGTAAAAACTTTGATTTTCGTACCACATTTTCAGTTTTGGAATTTCTTCAAGAGGGATTGGAGAAGGGGTTAGCAGCAAGTACACTCAAGACGCAGGTAGCTGCTTTATCAGTTTTTTTGGAAAGAACCCTGTCAGGGAAACCTTTTAATAATCAGATTTTTTAGGGCAATGGCAAAAGTAAAGCCTAGACCTGTTGTTAGTTTTCCCAAATGGGATTTATCTTTAGTTCTTCAGGGACTAACTATGGCACCGTTTGAACCCATAGAAGAAGCATCATTACGTTTCTTGACGTTAAAGACTATTTTACTGGTAGCAGTAACTTCCGCACGTAGAATTTGTGAGTTACAAGCCCTTTCAATTAAAGAGCCCTTCATGAGATGTCTACAGGATAGGGTAGTCTTAAGGACGGATCCAGCATTTCTACCAAAGGTGGCTTCAGTTTTTCACCGTACACAGGAAATCATTCTCCCTACTTTTTGTCCTTTACCTTCGGGAGCAGGAGAAGAAGCTTTCCATACCCTTGATGTCAGGAGGTGTCTGCTTAAATATCTGGAAAGAACAAAGGAAATCAGAAAGTCATCCTCACTCTTTGTTTTAATGGAAGGTACTCACAAAGGAGGTAAAGCTTCCAAAAGCACCCTTGGAAGATGGTTAAAGCAGGCCATCAAAGAGGCATACATATCTTTGGGTCTGGAACCTCCGGAAGGGGTATTACCTCATTCTACTCGAGCAGTGGCGGCATCATGGGCAGAAAGGGCTGGGGCATCTCCTGAGCAAATCTGCAAGGCTGCCACATGGTCCAGTTTTTCGACCTTCATAAGGCACTACCGCTTGGATCTACTATCAGCCTCAGACCAATCATTTGGTAGGAAGGTTTTGCAGGCAGTAGTCCCACCCTGAAGTAAGTTTCTCGGTTATCCTCTCCAAGGTGCTGTCCTGAAAGGCGAAGGGAGAAAACCTTAGTTAGACTTACCGGTCACGGTATTTCTACGAGCCTTTCAGGACAGCAGCCTACTTCCCTCCCTTGGTTATCATATGTAAAGTATAATTATAGGACCTGGTAATTGTCTGATTATATTTTCCAGCATGTCGGAGGATTTCTCGGTAACAACTGACGGCATGGTGGAAGCAGCTGCTTTTTAAAGGGGCGTTGTCACGCAGTGTTTCCTGTCTAAGAGGTGGAGCTACGCTCTCTCCAAGGTGCTGTCCTGAAAGGCTCGTAGAAATACTGTCACCGGTAAGTCTAACTAAGGTTTTTTTTTAATAAGAATTATATGTGATGGATCAGAACACAATAGTCTTATGCCCCGTACACACGGTCGGATTTTCCGACGGAAAATGTGTGATAGGACCTTGTTGTCGGAAATTCCGACCGTGTGTGGGCTCCATCACACATTTTCCATCGGAATTTCCGACACACAAAGTATGAGAGCAGGATATAAAATTTTCCGACAACAAAATCCGTTGTCGGAAATTCCGATCGTGTGTACACAAATCCGACCGACAAAGTGCCACGCATGCTCAGAATAAATAAAGAGATGAAAGCTATTGGCCACTGCCCCGTTTACAGTCCGGACGTAAGTGTTTTACGTCACCACGTTCAGAATGATCGGATTTTCCGACAACTTTGTGTGACAGTGTGTATGCAAGACAAGTTTGAGCCAACATCCGTCGGACAAAATCCTAGGATTTTGTTGTCGGAATGTCCGAACAAAGTCCGACCGTGTGTACAGGGCATAAGTTGGTGAAGTAAAGTTTGAAAAATATATACATAAAACTATTTTTCAGGAATAAAAAACTGATAATTGGCATGTGCGTATGTATTCACCCCCTTTGTTATGAAGCCCATAAAAAGCTCTGGTGCAACCAATTGCCTTCAGAAGTCACATAATTATTGAAATGATGTCCACCTGTGTGCAATCTAAGTGTCACATGATCTGTCATTACATATACGCACCTAAGTAGGAGGCACCACTAACCAAACACTGATATGAAGACCAAGGAACTCTCCAAACGAGTAAGGGACAATGTTGTCGAGAAGTACAAGTCAGGATTAGGTTATAAAAAAATATCCAAAGCTTTGATGATCCCTAGGAGCACCATCAAATCTATTATAACCTAAACTCACGGACCGGGCAAGGAGGGCATTAATCAGAGAGGCAGCACAGAGACCTAAGGTAACCCTGGAGGAGCTGCAGAGTTCCACAGCAGAGACTGGAGTATCTGTACATAGGAAGACAATAAGCTGTAGGCTCCATAGAGTTGGGCTTTATGACAGAGTGACCAAAAGAAAGCCTTTACTTTCAGCAAAAAACAAAACGGCACGTTTTGAGTTTGCGAAAAGGCATGTGGGAGACTCCCAAAATGAATGGAGGAAGGTGCTCTGGTCTGATGAGACTAAAATTGAACTTTTTGGCCATCAAAGAAAATGCTGTCTGGTGCAAACCCAACACATCACCCAAAGAACACCATACCCACAGTGAAATAAGGTGGTGGCAGGATCATACTGTGGGGATGTTTTTCAGCAGTCGGGACTGGGAAACTAGTCAGGGTTGAGGAAAAGATGGATGGTGCTAAATACAGGGATTTTCTTGAGCAAAACCTGTACCACTCTGTGTGTGATTTGAGGCTAGGACAGAGGTTCACCTTCCAGCAGGACAATGACCCCAAACACACTGCTAAAGCAACACTTGAGTGGTTTAAGGGGAAACATGTAAATGTGTTGGAATGGCCTAGTCAAAGCCCAGACCTCAATCCAATAGAAAATTTGTGGTCAGACTTAAAGATTGCTGTTTACAAGTGCAAACCATCCACCTTGAAGGAGCTGGATCAGTTTTGCAAGGAGGAATGGGCAAAAATCCCAGTGGTAACATGTGGCAAGCTCCTAGAGACTTATCCAAAGACTTGGAGCTGTGTTAGCCACAAAAGGTGGCTCTACAAAGTATTGACTTTAGGGGGGTGAATAGGGGGTGAATAATGCACATTGACTTTTTCTGTTTTTTTGTCTTATTTTGTTGTTTGCTCCACAATAAAAAAAAACAACAACTTCAAAGTTGTGGGCATGTTCTGTATATTAAATTATGCAAACCCCCAACAATCCATGTTAATTCCAGGTTGTGAGGCAACAAAACACAAAAAATCCAAGGGGGTGAATACTTTTGAAAATCACTGTATAGGCCTGTGTACATGGGTGTGCCCCCCCAGTGTAGGTAGGTATAGGTCTGCGTACATGATTGTGCCCCCCTGTGTAGGTAGGTATCGGCCTGTAGACACGCAGAGAAGGTGACTCACCCTCCTCTAGAGTTGCCACCTCATCCCTTTAAACCTGAACACCTTTGAATTACACAGGTTCTGAGGCTAATTAAATGCAGATAAGCACCATGTGAGTTTAATTGCCACCTTAATCAGCCACAGAACCTCTGTAATTAATATGTGTTCGGGTTTAAAGGGATGAGGTGGCAACCATACCCTCCTAGTAGTACAGGCCCTCGGCTCAGGCCTCCTCTCAGTAGCAGGGCTGCCATGGTAACAGATGATTAGCATTGCCGTGTTCTCTCTCTATGTTGCCCAATTTCCCTGTGCCAAGTGGCTCTCCAGCTCGATCTCCTCACTGGTAGCCAACTGTAGGTGTCCTGTCGAATAATGCCTACCATCAGATAATGCATTCGAACCATGCATGCACAGCGATGGCTCTGTACGGCATGTGATGGCTCTGTACGGCATGTGATGGCTCTGTACGGCATGTGATGGCTCTGTACGGCATGTGATGGCTCTGTACGGCATGTGATGGCTCTGTACGGCATGTGATGGCTCTGTACGGCATGTGATGGCTCTGTACGGCATGTGATGGCTCTGTACGGCATGTGATGGCTCTGTACGGCATGTGATGGCTCTGTACGGCATGTGATGGCTCTGTACGGCATGTGATGGCTCTGTACGGCATGTGATGGCTCTGTACGGCATGTGATGGCTCTGTACGGCATGTGATGGCTCTGTACGGCATGTGATGGCTCTGTACGGCATGTGATGGCTCTGTACGGCATGTGATGGCTCTGTACGGCATGTGATGGCTCCGTACGGCATGTGATGGCTCCGTACGGCATGTAATGACACCATATGGCATGTGATGACTCTGTACGACATATGGTGGCACTTTACAGCATGTGATGACTCTGTACGACATATGGTGGCACTTTACAGCATGTGATGACTCTGTACGGCATATGGTGGCACTTTACAGCATGTGATGACTCTGTACGCCATATGGTGGCACTGTACGCCATATGGTGGCACTGTACGCCATATGGTGGCACTGTACGCCATGTGGTGGCACTGTACGCCATGTGGTGGCACTGTACGCCATGTGATGGCTCTGTACAACATGTAATGACACTGTACAGCATGTGATGACATTGCAGGGCATGTGATGACATTGTATGGCATGTGATGGCTCTGTACAACATGTAATGACACTGTACGGCATGTGATGGCTCTGTACAACATGTAATGACACTGTATGGCATGTGATGACCCTGTACAACATGTGATGGCACTGTACGGCATATGGTGGCACTGTACGGCATGTGATGACTCTGTACGGCATGAGATGCCATACAATCATCCCCCGAATGGTATTCTGCTCAGATTTTCTGATGTGGGAGCTGCAGCAAGCATAGCA
The DNA here is from genome assembly GCA_037952835.1 of Lithobates septentrionalis. Lineage (NCBI taxonomy): Eukaryota > Metazoa > Chordata > Amphibia > Anura > Ranidae > Lithobates > Lithobates septentrionalis. The sequence goes on along the minus strand of JBBDGP010000638.1, from coordinate 1,980,901 downwards.
GGCAACTGTACATTCTACACACACATGCAGGCTATCTGTATTTACAGTGTGCATATCAAGGCTTTGTCTGTGCATATTCCAGGCTGTTTGTAAGATAATTCTGTAGCAAGTGTGAGCTTGTGGGGAGGAGGAGCTCTGAGTGCCTGTGTGTGTGTGAAGTGAGAGAAGCAAAGCAACGACAGGAGGGAGAATGCAACTAAAATCAGGGAGGGGAGGGGGGGTCCTCTTCAACACCCTCCAGATCCTGACAAGCCTGTGAAAGTCTGATCTCCCAGCAGTAGATTAGACCAACGTGCTCGTTCACAGCACAGCCATGTTTCTCAGGGGAGCGGGGACAGAGGCAGGGGGTGTGTTGATGTGTTGCTGATGTTGTATACACCCCCTGAGAACTTTTCAAACAGCAAATGGACCGTTTTTGGCAGCTGGAGGAAAGTTCAAGTGCACATGCTGGAAAAACTAAAGGAGGTAGGAAAAAAGATTAGCTAATTTGTGATGAATGTAATAGGTGCTATTTATTTAACCCATCCCATATTTCTCCTTTAACCACTTTAAGACCGGGCCTCTTTTTTTTGATGTGGTATTTCCAAGTTAAAAACAGTTTTTTTTTTGCTAGAAAATTACTTAGAACCCTCAAACATTATACATTTTTTTCTAACACTATGGGGAATAAAATGGCGGTCATTGCAATACTTTCTGTCACACCGTATTACAAGCGCACTTTTTTTAAAAAAATACACTTTTTTGAATTAAAAAATAAGACAACAGTAAAGTTAGCCCAATTTTTTTATATTGTGAAAGACAATGTTACGCTGAGTAAATTGATACCCAACATGTCACGCTTCAAAATTTCGCCCGCTCCTGGAATGGCGACAAACTTTTACCCTTAAAAATCTCCATAGGCGACATTTAAAAAATTCTAACGGTTGCATGTTTTGCGTTACAGAGGAAGTCTAGGACTAGAATTATTGCTCTCACTCTACTGATCGCGGCAATACCTCACATGTGTGGTTTGAACACTGTTAAAATATAAAAAATGAAATGGCCCTTTAAGAGCTATGGGTGGAATCGACATTTTGACGTCGCTTCCACCCTGCAGTGTCATGGAGACGGGTGGGGGCCATCTTCCCCTTACTCATCTCCATGCACAGCTAGGAAACAGACCCAATCACCTCCTCCGCTGCCGATGGTTCCTGTAAGCGGTGGAGGCCACCGGATCGTGGCGGGAGGGTGGCCCTCTCCCGCCGCCGATAAAAGTGATCTTGGGGTGAATCCGCCACAGAGACCACTTTTAACTTGTAGCGGGGATACCGGGGTTATCCCAACGATATCCTCCTTCAAAATAGGGACGTACATCGGCGTACGGAGGTCCGGAAGTCTTTTTTTTTTTTTTTTTTTTGTAAAATCTTTATTTTGAGAACATTTCAGTGAAAAACTTTACATAGAGTAAACATGTATAACAGAGCCCAGAGAAGGTTTACATTGACACATGCTTTTGCAACTGACCCTACCTTAGTTAAGATTAGTTCACAGTTTTTGTGGCTTTTAGACATCTTATTGAGTCCAAACGTCCCCGGGGAGTAAGTCCCGTCCAGTGACGGTCCTCCCTCACCCAGGGTGTTGGCCGCTCGGGTGGGTAAAGAGGGGCACCTCCCCCGGCGGCCGCCCAAGAAGAGGGGGACCATCTGCCTCCAACAACCTCTCCTGGACCGCCAGACCAGCGGAAGCACCCCCCCCAAATTCCCATTTTCCGGAGTGTGAGACACGGCCCCCCGCCCCTACAGGGTCTAGAGGAACCGGGTCCCCCCTCCTGTGATTGGCCACTGCTGTCTTATTTCTGGTTGCTGCAATGTATAATAAAATTATTATCCAGTCTATGGGCAGGAAGATATTGCGTGCTCTATAAATCATAATTAGTAATATAAGAGAAGTGGAAGAGAGAGAGAAAAGAATAGATAAAGAATTGAAGTGGGGGGGGAGGATAAGTGGGGAAAGTGGGGGAGGTAGGTGAGGAGCGTACCTTATGATCTGGAGAAGTCTCAGAGTTCCGCGCCGAACGGGCCCCAACCACGGCAGGTCCTTTCAATGTTTGAGGTGGAGCTTGTTCATTATGTGATATTATTAACATTAAGGCGGGATCTTAGGGAGGGCTCTGCCAGCTCTAGCAGGGCTATATCTGGACTGGAATTTTCATGGTCGGGTTCGGACATATAGTCTTTCCAGGGGGTCCATATAATTTCAAATCTTTCTACCTTCCCCTTACAGGTCGCTATCCAGTGTTCAGCTTCTCTAATGTCATTCACTTTCTTAATCCAGTCTGCTTTTGAAGGGGTCTTGGTTTGTTTCCAATAAATCGGGACAAGTCGTCTGGCTGCGTTTAAAAGGTGTGGCAATATGCATTTTCTGTATCTACTGATTGGCATTTGTGGAATATGCAGGAGGAAGTATGCTGGGGACATGGGGATGTCAAGATCTAGGATCTCTTTTTATTAGGTTTTTAATTTCACTCCAATATGGTTGGATCAGTGAACATTCCCACCAAATATGGAGGAGTGTACCCTTTTGTCCACACTTCCTCCAGCATTGGTCTGATACCAAGGGGTAGATGCGAGCTAGGTCAGCTGGTACCCGGTACCATCGTGATAAAATTTTGTAATTCGTTTCTTGGGATTTGGATTCTATGGAGCTCGAGTGGGTGAGCTGGTATAGGTGTGTCAGTCGGGTTGGGGAGAGGTCCATCTTTAAGTCCTTTTCCCATGCCCTTATATAGGTTGGCCTAAGATTGTCAGTTGCATTACTTAATAAACGGTACATTTCCGAGACCATGTGAGGAATTGGATCTTCTTCTATGAAAATCTTTTCAAAGCTTGTGAGAGTGGAAAGGTCCCTAATTGATTTCCCATGTATCTCGAAGAAGTGGTGGAGCTGCCTATACTTCCAGAAATTCATTCTGGAGCCCCCGTGTCTCTTTTGTAGAGATTCAAAGTCTATTAATTTACCTTTATGCATTAATTTCCCACAGCTGGCATTACCATCATCCAACCAAGGACCAAAGAAGGCCATTTGTTCTCCTGGTGGGAACCAGAGGAACCCCCCTAATGGAGCTAGTGGCGACATAGGAGGAGACAGATTTAGAGCCGAGTTTAATTTGTCCCAAGTGGAGAGTGCGTGAAGCGTCAGGGGGGAAGTATCCTCCGACAATCCCCTGCACTCTCTGGGTAGCCATGGAGCATAAGCCAGGTTCCTGCCCGCTAGCCACTTTTCCAAGGAGACCCAAAACTTGGACTGGGTGTGGAAGCGCCAGCTGAGGATTCTCTGAAGGACTATGGCTCTATGATATTTCAAGATGTCAGGAATTCCCAGCCCCCCCCTCAGTTTGGATCGTTTCAACACTCTCAAAGCTATTCTAGATTTCTGTGCGTTCCATACGAAACCCGATAATATACTATTGATCTGGGAGAAAAACTTGTTCGGTAAAGGGATGGGAATCATTTGTAGGTAAAAAAGGATGCGGGGCAAAATGTTCATTTTGATTATATTGACACGTCCTATCCATGTAAAAGCGGTCTTAGTCCATTGTGAAAGGTCTTTCTTAATTATGTTAAGTGGGGGGAAATTTGTGGCGTACAGGGTATCATAGCTGTCTGTCAGTTGTATTCCTAGATATCTAATTGAGGATTTAGCCCAGGCAAAGGGGAAGGCATTTTGTAAGTTACTCATCAGGGAGGGAGGCAAGTGAACAGGTAAAATTTCTGACTTAGAGAAATTGATTTTAAAATTTGATAATGACCCGAATTTTTTTAGTTCCTTCATCAGATTTGGCAGCGAGATCAGGGGTTCTGATAGATGGAATAGAACATCATCTGCATATGCCGACAGTTTGTGTTCAGTTATTCCAACCTTTAGGCCCTTTATGTCTGTGTTCGCTCTGACAGTGCATATTAACTGTTCAAGAACTAGAGCGAAGAGGAGTGGGGAAAGGGGGCACCCCTGTCTTGTGCCATTCCGAATCGGGAATTGGGAGGATAGGACTCCATTCACCTTTACCTGTGCACAGGGAGTGGAATAGAGAGCTAGAATCGAGGATAGCATGCGTGTTTTAAGTCCTACAGTCTCTAATACCATTTTTAGAAATGTCCAATCAACCCGGTCGAAAGCCTTCTCGGCATCAGTAGAGAGAATTACGTAAGGTTTTAGGTGTGGGCGAGTGCGTGCCCAGTGTATAAGTTGGATGACTCTAACTGAGTTGTCTCTTGCCTCTCTCCCTTTGATGAACCCTGTTTGCTCTGGGTGGACTACGTTGGGTATAAGGTTTCCCAGTCTATTTGCTAATACCTTTGCCATGATCTTAACATCAACGTTAAGAAGGGATATGGGCCGGTAGCTTTGGGGTAGCATCGGGTCTTTGCCCTCTTTGGGTAGCACTGTTATATGTGCTAGAAGCGCCCCAGTGGGGATAGGGTTCCCTTCCGCGATGGCGTTGAAATATTTGCACATGTGGGGACTTAAAAGATGTAGGAATGTTTTATAATATGTCCCAGTGAAGCCATCCGGTCCTGGACTTTTCCCTTTGGGCAGGGATTTCACTGTTAACTCTATCTCCCCCGGTGATATTGGTAGTTCTAGTTCTGTGCATTGATCTTCGTTTAAAGGTGGGACACCAGCTGAAGCCAGGTAGTCTCGTATGGCTGTAGTTCTATTTGTCTGGGCGTCTAAAGGATGGTCAGGGGTCAGGTTGTAAAGTTGTGTATAATAGTCTTGAAACCCTGAAGCAATTCCAGAGGACCGAACCGAAATGTCTCCATTTGAGGAGCGTAGTTTTTGGACGTACGTCTGAGCTTGTTTCTTACGAAGAGCTCTAGCGAGCATGCACCCACACTTATTTCCATGCTCATAATATTTGTGTGAAAGGCGTCTGGCTTGTTTGCGAGTCTGTTTATCTAGTAGACGTAACAACAAGTTTCGTAGTTCAGTTAACCTCTGTAATGCCTCAGGGCTCCCATTTTGTTTGTTTCAGTTCTGCTTCTTGAAGGGCAGTCAGTACTCTTGTGAAGTCTGCCTGGAGCATCTTTTTAAGTTTGGCCCCTAGAGATATTAGTTCCCCTCTGATTACGGCCTTATGACCTTCCCACACTATGCCTTCTCTGACATCGCTAGTGGTGTTCTCTCTAAAATAGTTTGTGATGGCCTTTGACACTTTAGCCTCCACCGCCGCATCATCCAGCAAATTTTCATTCAATCTCCACGTCCAGGCCCCACGGGAGCCAGACGGGAGCTTGAGAGTCACACCTACCGGTGCATGGTCCGACAGTGTGATGTTCCCAATGAATGCTGACTGTAGGAGCTCCAGTGCCGACCGATCAACATATATTTGGTGTATAGACATTGTGTATTGCTGAGTAATAGCTGAAGTCCCTCTTTAGAGGATGTAGGGTTCTCCAGCTATCAAGAAGCATATGTGATTGAAAGGACTTACGAAAATGTTTTAGAAAGGCGTAAGAGTGTGTGTGGCTAGTGTTGGAGGTGTCAATGGAAGGGTCTGGGCTGACGTTGAAGTCTCCTCCAAGGACAACAAATCCTTCCTTAAACTCTGTCAAAAGTTCAAGGGCCTTATCTATGAAGGAAATTTGATTTGAGTTGGGAGCGTATATCGAGGCGAATGTGTATTTGCGCCCCGCTATGATACTTTTCAGAAAAATGTATCAACCTTGTGGGTCTATTTTACTGTCTGTATGTTGGAAAGGGCATGTTTTATGGATCGCTATTGTAGTTCCTTTAGATTTAGAGGTAGGGGAAGTGCTGTGGAACCATTGGTTATATAAATGGGTTGGAAGTCTAGGTAAGGAGAGATGGGTAAAATGGGTTTCCTGTAAGAAAACTATTTGTGCCTGCAGTTTTTTGAGTTCCCACCATAATTTGCTCCTCTTCCAAGGGGAGCATAAGCCTCTTATATTATATGATATTACCTTTTAGTGTACATGATGGGTCAGATGTTTGGACGTATGTCGCGCGGTCGAGCCCGTCCGGCGCGGAGCCCCTAGCGATATATTGCTCCTGGGAAAGAGGGGGTGGGGTAGGGAGAGGGTGGAGGAGGTCAGAAAAGTAAAGGAAAAGAAAGCACAAAAAGATTACCGTTAACATACAAAACAGTACAACTTATGAGTAACAGTGTTAATGAGAAAATCTGCTGCATGTGAAGTGTGAGGTCCACCCTAACAACGGAGGAGGCCTCAGACCTTAGACTAATGTCCCATGTGGGGAAACGTGAGCCTAAACACGGTGGGGAGACGTGGGGTGCCGTCTCCGTCCACCACTTCATTTAAGTTATGGTTTTGGACGGGGGGAGTCATTCTGGAGGAGTAAATGCAGCCTTTCATTATGTGGGGCCTAGGTAAGATAGGTGAGACAACAATATACGGAGGGTGGTTTTCGCGTGGTGTCATCTGAGTCCTGGTCTTTGTCATCAAGGGTCCCTCATTTGTTGATTGAAGTTAGTGATCGATTGCACACATGGATAACTTGGTTCTAGGCTGGTTAATCTGAAGGCTTGTGTGTGAAGAGCTCGTCTTGCATATCAGCTTGGTGGAGAGAGGGGAACGACTCAGAATGTGGGTATGGTTCTTTCATGGTAAATGTATAGGTCACCTGTAGTCATCATGGTATCACATGAGGGCTGCATAGCAAATGTATAGGTCATCCATAGCCATCAAGGTATCACATGAGGACTGCATAGTAAATGTATAGGTCATCCATAGTCATCAAGGTATCACATGAGGACTGCAGCATTAATCTCGTGTGGTGGAGGGCCCCACCGCAGGATCTTGATTCTGGTGTTGTCTGTCTCTTCTGCGGTTCTTGCGGGAGACTGTTGACCATTGAGAGGGTAATTGAGTCCCAGGAGCATCAAATGTGTTCCTCCAATCCGGAAAGTCCACTGGATCTAGGTCAAGAGTGGAAAGGAAGTTTGGGAGGTCATCCTTATTACGCAATGTGACTTGGCGTCCGTTTTTAGTCCCTTGTAAAAAGAAAGGGAAGCCCCAGCGGTACGGCAGACCCGCCTCTTAAATGGTATTCAGGAGTGGACGCAGAGCTCTGCGTTGCATGAGGGTGCGCCTGGAGATATCTTGATAGAAAAATAAGTGCGCGCCATCAAAATCATAGTATGGTTTACCACGCATTTTTTGCATAATGCGGTCTTTAAGGTTGTATTTGTGATTTTTGCAAATTATGTCCCTAGGATTGTCTACATCTTGAGATGGAGGTCTTAGGGCTCTATGTGCCCTATCAATTTCTATTGGCGTAGTTGCTGAAAGGCCCAGTATATCCCTAAAGATGTCTGTCAGTGTGGGGATAATATCCCTTGATGCTGTGGCTTCAGGCAGACCTCGGATCCTTATATTGGCTCTCCTGCTGCGATTTTCAGCGTCATCCAGCTGGCAAAGCAAGTTTTCAATCTGCTGGCTTTGTACTTGACATTGGGATTGCAGCAGCGCAATAGTGGGGAGAGCCTCCTCCAGTTTTTCTTCTATAGATTCCACTCTATTGCCCAGGTGTGTGGTGTCAGCTTTCAATTGGTCTATATCCTCAGTGAAGGCTTTTTCTACCCTGCATGTAAAGCGCTCCAAGTCCTCTTTGGTGGGCAGGGACATGATATGGCGCCGAATGTCCTCATCACTGAGATAGTCAGAGGTCTCAGAGCGGCCTCCTAGAGAAGCTGGGGAGGCACAGGGGGCTGAATCACTCACCGACCCTGGGGATGGAACCGGAGATGCTGGGGAGTTTGTTCCCTTCAGTGTCCGGGCCGTGGCTGCAGCTGGCTGGGAGGATTTGCTTGTTTTCTGGGCCTTCCCGGGCGGCGCCATCTTGGAGGGCTCGCGGCCTTGTCCCCGGGTCCCTGAAAAGTAGGAATCAAGTTGTCCTTGTCTTGTTCTATCGGTCCTTGCCGGTTGGGTGGGTTGCCTGAGTCGCTGTGACATGTGGGGAGTCTGGATCGGTGATTTACCCCCCGTTTTTCGCTGATTAGTGCGGCGGTGGAGCGGAGCTGAGGCAAGACACAACCTCACTCCTCCATGGTCCGGACACGCCCCCCCGGAAGTGGTTTTAAACATTGCTGTGCACGTGTATTCCTGGCTGGCCGCTAGGGGGTGTTCCGTGTCCTATATTGTTTCTCATATGCTAATTCTCTGCTTGATGAACAGTATGTTGGTGCACTGCTGGCTTTGGGCCAGCAGTGCACGCACCCTGCTCGCACCCTGTACATTCTGTTGCTATCCGGTTTATTGCCATCCTGGCATTTTTGTGCATGTTCCGAGTTGGAACACATATATAAAATACTGGGCTAGCAGGATATACCACCTTGATGTTCCAGGATGCCATGTGAACCTATCTTACCTTATCTAAGGTTGGTGATTGTTTGTTATATCTTTCCTTTGCAAAATACTGCAGCTGTGGTGATTTTTTGAGACTCTTGCTCTGCCCACTGACCCTGATATATATCTCTTACAGAGCCTCATGTGTGTTTGGCCCTGTGATTTCTTGTGAATACAAAATTTGCAAGCAATTAATTTGCCTTGCACACCAATGGGAGTGTGACAGTTATAAAATATAGTTTAAAGCCCATATCAACCGGCAGTCTTTAAATGTTGCAATATAATTGGTTCAGGAGGCCACATGGTTACAACTGCCAGGGCACAAGCTAATATAAGTTATTTAAAGTATAAAAATCTGCGCAACAGTTTTCAGTCAGCGCTCAGAAGGAGAAGAAGAAGCTTCCCGGCCACTTACTATGAAAACTTTACTGCGTCAGCTGCTTGAAAGGGCTGGAACGGCTGATGGTGATGAATGGATGCATCGCTGCCTGGTTATGGATCCTCCACATACTGACATCCCACAGGCTTCGTCATCGCGGTTTTCCTTGGCACTTTCAGTGCCTTCTCTATCAGCTACACATCTTCTCTGTGCCCCAATGGAGTTCTCCAGCCCTGCTGTGTTATCATCCGGTTACAAGCTTCCTCCTGTGGCTCCGCCTGCTACCTTCTCTGATATCTGCCGTATGCCTTCACTGAGCCAAGAGCAGGTTGGCAGATCGGATGTCAGTGCGGTCCTAGCTCCTGCCCCTCATACAGAAAGAAGAAGAGACCTCGTCACTTTGACTCCCTCTTGCCTCCCAGTAGGGATGAGCCTGATGTTTGAGTCAAACTTTTGTCGAACAGCGAACAATATGCTGTGTTCGCGGCACATTCGAAAGCTGCCGGAACACCGTTAAAGTCTATGGGACACTAACATGAAAAATCAAAAGTGCTAATTTTAAAGGCTTATATGCAAGGTATTGTCATAAAAAGTGTTTGGGGACCCGGGTCCTGCCCCAGGGGACATGTATCAATGCAATTTTTTTTTTTTTTTAAAGGGCCCATTTTTTTAGGAGCAGTGATTTTTTTAATGCTTAAAGTGAAACCATAAAAATTAAACATTCCTTTAAATCTCGTGCCTGGGGGATGTCTATAGTATGCCTGTAAAGTGGCACATTTTTCCCTTGTTTAAAACAGTACCACAGCAAAATGACATTTCTAAAGGAAAAATTGTCATTTAAAACTGATCGTGGCTGTAATGAACTGTGGGGTCTCGGCAATATAGCTACAGATAATTGAAAAAAAAGGGCATGGGATCCCCCCTCTGTCCATTACCAGGCCCTTTGGTTTTGGTATGAATATTAAGGGGAACCCCGAATCAAAAAAAATTGCGTGGGGGTCCCCTTAAAATCCATACCAGGCCCTTCGGGTCTCATATGGAAATTAAGGAGAACCCTGCGCCAAATTTTTTTAAAAAATGGCGTAGAGGTCCTCCTCAAAATCCATACCAGACCCTTTATGTCTGGTATGGATTTTAAGAGGAACCCTGCGCCAAAATGTAAAAAAAAATATGGCGTAGGGGTCCCCCCAAAATCCATACCAGACCCTTATTCGAGCATGCAACCTGGCAGGCCGCAGGAAAAGGGGGGGGATGAGAGAGCACGCCCCACCTGAACCGTACCAGGCCACATGCCCTCAACATGGGAAGGGTGCTTTGGGGTAGCCCCCCAAAGCACCTTGTCCCCATGTTGATGGGGACAAGGGCCTCATCCCCACAACCCTTGCTCGGTGGTTGTGGGGGTCTGCGGGTGCCCCTCTGACGCCATGTGGAAGTCCCCTGGTTACGTCAACGGGGGGGTGGCGTGAACTTACTTTGTGGGACATTTCCATTTTATTAATTTTTAAAAAAGGGCTTGTCCCAAGCTGTGTCTTGTCTTTTTTACCATTTTGACACTTTTTTGTGATATGGTAGGGGTACATTGGTACCCTGTTACCAATTCACACAGGGGGGAGGCTGGGATCTGGGGGTCCCCTTGTTAAAGGGGACTTCCAGATCCCGATAAGCCCCCCGCTCACAGACCCCCAAAACCACCAGGCAAGGGTTGTGGGGATGAGGCCCTTGTCCCCTTCAACATGGGGACAAGGTGCTTTGGCGGGCTACCCCAAAGCACCCTCCCCATGTTGAGGGCATGTGGCCTGGTACGGTTCAGGAGGGGGGGCACTCTCTCCTTCCCCCTCTTTTCCTGCAGCCTGCCAGGTTGCGTGCTTGGATAAGGGTCTGGTATGGATTTTGGGGGGACCCCTATGCCATTTTTTTAAAATTTTGGTGCAGGGTTCCCCTTTAAAATCCATACCAGACCTCAAGGGTCTGGTATGGATTTGGGGGGGACCCCTTCACCATTTTTTAAAAAAAAATTGGTGCAGGGTTCCCCTTAATTTCCATATCAGACCTGAAGGGCCTGGTATGGATTTTAGGGGGACCCCACACAATTTTTTTTTTAATTTAGATTCGGGGTTTCCCTTTATATTCATACCAGACCCAAAGGGCCTCCCATGCTCTTTTTTTCAATTATCTGTATCTATATTGCCGAGACCGGACAATTAGTTACAGCCGCGATCAGTTTTACATGACAATTTTTCCTTTAGAAATGTCATTTTGCTGTGGTACTGTTCTAAACATGGGAAAAATGCGCCATTTTACAGGCATACTATAGACACCTCCCAGGCACGATATTTAAAGGAATATTTCATTTTTATGGTTTCACTTTAAGCATTAAAAAAATCACTGCTCCTGAAAAAATGGCTGTTTTTTAAACTTTTTTTTGCATTGATACATGTCCCCTGGGGCAGGACCAAGGTCCTCAAACACTTTTTATGACAATAAGTTGCATACAAGCCTTTAAAATTAGCACTTTTGATTTGATTCATGTTCGTATCCCATAGACTTTACAGGTATTCGTGTGTTCTGCCAAATTTTTTGCCTGTTCGCATGTTCTGCTGCAAACCCGAACAGGAGGGTGTTCGGCTCATCCCTACCTCCCAGGCAGCATTCATCGGGTAAGCGCTGTTCACAGGCTGCCCAAAAGAAGAAAGCATCATCTGTGCTGCATACTAAGACTGTCTTCCCTCATTTGGAGACTGTTTCTTTTTTTTTTAGTATAATTCTTTATTCAAAGGATTTTTTCAATTATAACCAAGCATGTATAATATCTCACAAAAGTGAGTACACCCCTCACATTTTTGTATATATTTTATTATATCTTTCATGTGACAACACTGAAGAAATGACACTTTGCTACCATGTAAAGTAGTGAGTGTACAGCTTGTATAACAGTGTAAATTTGCTGTCCCCTCAAAATAACTCAACACACAGCCAATAATGTCTAAACCGCTGGCAACAAAAGTGAGTACACCATTAAGTTAAATTGTCCAAATTGGGCCCAATTAGCCATTTTCCCTCTCTGGTGTAATGTGACTCATTAGTGTTACAAGGTCTTAAGTGTGAATGTGGAGCAGGTGTGTTAAATTTGATGTTATCCTTCTCATTCTCTCATACTGGTCAATGGAAGTTCAACATGGCACCTCAGGGCAAAGAACTCTCTGAGGATCTGAAAAAAAAGAATTGTTGCTCTATGTAAAGATGAAGGAATATTAATTAGGGGTGAGTGGCGCTACCTTACCAGGGTACCTTAATTAATATAATGAACCCCAAAAATAAATGTAGATAAAATGTATATGCTTAGTGCAAGCCCTAAATCACTCAAATTCATTGGACCGTGAATGTGAGTGTCCAACACTATAAGGAGTGGACTGTGCTAGCGTGTCAGTCTCATAACCTGCATAAAGGTGTACACCATGTGGCTGACCATCACAGATTAATAAGTGACAATATGTAGAAAATAATAAATGACAGTACAAAACGACAATAAATTAAATAAATTAAAATAAATTAAACACCACAGTCTGTGCCATGGGAAGGGATCAGTCCAAACGAATCCCCCTTTTAGACATCAATGTGCGATCCACTTGGAATGGCATTAATCAGGATATCTAAATCCTATGTTGATCCACATGTGAGTCCAAAAAAATTATATAAGGTGAAAAAACTAGTAGAGATAGAGATAGAGATCTATCTCATAGGTGTCCCAACTTAGACATAAAATGTGAAAAAAGATGTAAAAAACGCCCCTAAAAATTAGTGAAAAAATAGTGAAAAAAATGAATGTATCAGAGTCCAGCAAAAAACAAAAGATAAGAAACAAAACGTTTGTGGTAAGTGACTTTCGTGAAGACAGCTGCTCAAATCCAGTGACTTGCGGTGCTCCCCCTCAAAGATCCCCACTTACCAGCTCCCTGCACCACTGCAGGGGTAGTAGGCATGTAGTACCAGGCCACGATATGATGTTTTTGGGTCCTCAGGGTCTCCCGCTCCAGCTGTGAAGTATCCTTCAGTATATCCTCATATGGAAGAAACAGGGCTCCATAGTGTGATACGTCTTAAATATTATATTCAGCTATCATAACAGCACATAAGATGAGATAAATAAAATGAAAAAGCGGCGTGCGCCTCAGCTGCGTTCCACACTCTCCTACTTCTGCGTATGACGTCAGTGCGTAGCTCCGCCTTACGCGTTTCTTCATCGACATTATCAAAGGCGCCTTTGATAACGTCGATGACGAAACGCGTAAGGCGCAGCTACGCACTGACATCATACGCGGAAGTAGGAGAGTGTGGAACGCAGCTGAGGCGCACGCCGCTCAGCTGATGGTTCCAGACGCACAAGCTCTCTCCATAGTAATAGACTACACGCTGTGTGACTATTTGGTTTTTTTAGAAGAAGCCTGGATTTTATTTTATTTTAGTCATTTTATTTATCTCATCTTATGTGCTGTTATGATAGCTGAATAAAATATTTAAAATGTATCACACTATGGAGCCCTGTTTCTTCCATATGAGGATATACTGAAGGATACTTCACAGCTGGAGCGGGAGACCCTGAGGACCCAAAAACATCATATCGCGGCCTGGTACTACATGCCTACTACCCCTGCAGGGGTGCAGGGATCTTTGAGGGGGAGCACCGCAAGTCACTGGATTTGAGCAGCTGTCTTCACGAAAGTCACTTACCACAAACGTTTTGTTTCTTATCTTTTGTTTTTTGCTGGACTCTGATACATTCATTTTCTTCACTATTTTTTCACTAATTTTTAGGGGCGTTTTTTACATCTTTTTTCACATTTTATGTCTAAGTTGGGACACCTATGATATATATATATATACACACACATACTAGTTTTTTCACCTTATATCATTTTTTTGGACTCACATGTGGATCAACATAGGATTTGGATATCCTGATTAATGCCATTCCAAGTGGATTGCACATTGATGTTTAAAAGGGGGATTCGTTTGGACTGATCCCTTCCCATGGCACAGACTGTGGTGTTTAATTTATTTTAATTTATTTAATTTATTGTCATTTTGTACTGTCATTTATTATTTTCTACATATTGTCACTTATTAATCTGTGATGGTCAGCCATATGGTGTACACCTTTATGCAGGTTACGAGACTGACACGCTAGCACAGTCCACTCCTTATAGTGTTGGACACTCACATTCACTGTCCAATAAATTTGAGTGATTTAGGGCTTGCACTAAGCATATAAATTTTATTTTATCTACATTTATTTTTGGGGTTCATTATATTAATTAAGGTACCCTGGTAAGGTAGCGCCACTCACCCCTAATTAATATTCCTTTACTTTTTCAACTCACCCCTTTGGGGGTAAGTGTAAGGGGAGGCTGCAAGCCTTCAGGTCCGTGAGCGCGGAAACTCCATCCCTCTATGTAAAGATGGCCTAGGCTATAAGAAGATTGCCAAGACCCTGAAACTGAACTGCAGCACGGTGGCCAAGACCATACAGCTGTTAAACAGAACAGGTTCCACTCAGAACAGGCCTCACCATGGTCGACCAAAGAAGTTGAGTGCACGTGCTCAGCGTCATATCCAGAGGTTGTCTTTGGGAAATAAACATATGAGTGCTGCCAGCATTGCTGCAGAGGTTGAAGGGGTGGGGGGTCAGCCTGTCAGTGCTCAGACCATACGCTGCACACTGCATCAAATTGGTCTGCATGGCTGTCATCCCAGAAGGAAGCCCCTTCTGAAGATGATGCACAAGAAAGCCCGCAAACTGTTTGCTGAAGACAAGCAGACTAATGCCCTGTACACACGACCGGTTTTGGGGTCGGAATAAACTCTGAAGGTTTTTCAGACGGAATTCAAACAGAATTCCGCTCAAGCTGTCTTGCATACACACGGTCACACCAAATTCCGATTGTCAAGAACGCGGTGACGTACAACACATACAACGGCACTAGAAAAAGGAAGTTCAATAGCCAGTGCGCCACCCTTTGGGCTCCTTCTGCTAATCTCGTCGGAACAGCATACAGACGAGCGGTTTTTCCGATAGTAATTTGTTCAGTCGGAAAAATATAGAACATGTTCTCTATCTAAGTCCGTCTGAATTTTATTACCACCAGTGGCTAAGGCCCAATTTTTTGTTTAGGAGGGGCGTGTAATTACAATTTTTGCTGTAATATTTTGCAGCAGTGCTCGTTCCTGCGCTCAACAAAAGTATCTGTGAGGGGTTGCAGCGTTGTGGCACCACTACCACTGCCTAAGGCCCAATTTTTCTGCCCCTGTTTAACAGGGGCGTGTAATTACAATTTTTGATCTACTATTTCACAGCAGGGCCCGTTCCTGCGCCTACCAAGACTAACTGTGAGGGCTTACGGTGTTGTGGCACCACCACAACACCACCAAAGGCCCAATTTTTCTGCCCCTGTTCAACAGGGGCATGTAATTACAATTCTTGATATAATATCTCACAGCAGGGCCTGTTCCTGCGCTCAACAAGAGTATCTGTGATGGGTTGCAGTGTTGTGACACCACCACCACTGCCTAAGGCCCAATTTTTCTGCCCCTGTTTAACAGGAGCGTGTAATTACAATTTTTGATCAAGTATTTAACAACAGGGCTCGTTCCTGCGCTCAACAAGAGTATCTGTGAGGGGTGGCAGTGTTGTGGCACCACCACCACTGCCTAAGACCCAATTTTTCTGCCCCTGTTTAACAGGGACGTGTAATTACAATTTTTGATCTACTATTTCACAGCAGGGCCCGTTCCTGCGCCCACGAAGAGTAACTGTGAGGGCTTACAGTGTTGTGGCACCACCACCACTGCCTAATGCCCAATTTTTCTGCCCTTGTTTAACAGGGGCCTGTAATTACAATTTTTGATCTAATATTTCACAGCAGCGCCTGTTCCTGCGCTCAACAAAAGTATCTGTGAGGCCTTACAGTGTTGGCCACCACCACCACCGCCGCCTAAGGCCCAATTTCTCTGCCCCTGTTTAACAGGGGCATGTAATTACAATTCTTGATATAATATTTCACAGCAGGGCCGTTCCAGCGCCCAGCAAGAGTAACTGTGAGGGCTTACAGTGTTCTGGTACTGCTGGAATTCAACATGAATATCAGATTTCTGGATTTTGTAGACCTGTTTCCTTACCCCCAAGAGAAGCCAGACTCCCATGGTTTTTGAAAGAATGAAAGTTTCACAATTTTGGGAGGACAGGATGCTGCCCCCTAGGTTGGAATGTAGCCCGTTAAGCTTCTAGCTGCGCATGACAATGCTGGCTCCGATCTGTCTATGAGAATTTCCTGATTAGCTGCTATGCAAGCGAACTTCAAAGAGAACCTAATTGACAGGGATGATAAATGAGTTGGGGTACAGGAAATCAAGAACCCAGGTATCTGTGGAAGTTGACATCAGTCGGATGATGGCAGTTCATGGACAAACACTGCCCCAGAGGCCAGTTATGGCAAGACGGTCAATGATATAACCTGTTGAGGAAACGCCCCAGAGATACTGTGATTCGTCCAAAGGCAAAGTTGGGCAGGCAATGGGAGGGTGTCTGGATGAGGTGTGTTTGTGAAAAAGGAATGTCTGCAGGCAGAGCTCCCTCTTTGCAACACCTGGAGACCAGCTAATAGAATGTGTTAAGTATAAGTCTTGTATTGTGTTCTGATTGTAAGCTTTGTAACATTGCAATTTCTTGTAATACCTTTATGTTAGTTTTTCCAATTCTGCTGTTTTAGTACATTCCTACTTTATTGGGAAATAAATGTAACTTGTTTACTAAGCAGAGGTGTTTGTTATATTATTGCGCTTATCAGACTCTTACAGAATAGCAACAATAGGGATTAGACAAATTAATACATGTATGCAATAGTTATATAGGATATATTAGATTGTATAATACCGTTTACTTCAGGTACCAATAACAGCTAAGGCCAATTTTCCCCAGAGTGTATAGGGCAGGCCGTATAGTATATACAGGCGGTCCCCTATTTTCAAAAATCCGACTTACAAATGGAGGGAGACAACAGGAAGTGAGAGGAAATCTACCCTTAGGAAGGGAAATTCTCTCCTGTAAGAGGTAATAGGGGAAAAAGGTGTCTCCTCCACTGATTTATCAACAATCCTTGTTTCCCTTAAAAACCCCAAATTTTCAAAATCCAATTGTCATTGGGACAGAAAGTGAGGTGAAATCTTCTGAACAGGGGCACAGACAGCAAAACAAATGTTACAGGGGCGATAACCCTTCCCTATGTTTTCCAAAAAGCTTTAAAATAGATTTTTTGGCTGGAGCTACACTTACAAAATGTACCTGCTCTAATTTACAAACAAATTCCACATAAGAACAAACCTACAGTCCCTGTCTTGTTTGGAGCGCGTGTATACTGCTGTTCAGCGTATATAGGGCCTGGAGGGGTTTTAAATTACTTTTATTCCTTTAGAAATGTCATTTTGTGCAGGGACTGTTCTAAACACGGGAAACACGTGCCACTTTACAGGCATACTATAGACACCCCCCAGGTACGATATTTAAAGGAGCTGTTTATTGTCAAGCCCGGGCATGAAGTCTGGATTCTGAATCACCGGTGTTAATGGGGATGGGTAGGGAGAGAGGCCTTTTGATGAGAATGTGTGGGTAAGAACTGCAATGGTAGCCCTGATTGTAGGATGCCTCTAAAATCCCCGATAATATTTATGAGCCACCCATGGGAGTGCAGACAAAGCAATCGATGAGGCATATTGTTCCACTTGCACCCACAGTTTGGTCTGCGAGGGGGTGCACCATGACATCACTCTAGACAGATGTAAGGCTTGATAGTATGAGATCAAGTCAGGCAGACCGATACCCCCGTGATTTAGGCAAAACCAACAATGAGTAGTGAAGTCTAGCGACTTTGCTGCTCCAGAGAAATTTAGTTAACAGTGTCCGACATGAGAGAAAAAAGGCTTGAGGTAGTTTAATGGGTATCGCTTGCATTAAATATAGAATCTGGGGGAGCAATGTCATCTTAAATGCATTGCACCTCCAAAACCGCGTGAGGGTAAGGGTCTGCCATAATTGAAAATGTCATCACATTTTTGATAATAATGGGCAAAAGTTTGTCCCATATAGTAGGGCCGTATCCGGGGTCAATTTAAACCCCAGTTTTTTCAAAAAAGACTGAACCCATTTGAACCGATAGACACCTTGTAGGTTAGCGATACACACGTATTCAAAGACACTTTCAAGCAGGCAGGCCAGGCAGGTGATTCAGTGATCTGCAGTGCATAAAGATATATATACAGTCTCCTAGATATATATCCACTGCATTCTAATCTAGCCAAGCCTATACCTGACTACAGGCCATTCCTGGTGTACGTTTTCAATGACACTTGCAGGCAGGCAGGTGATTCAGGGATCTGCACTGCTTAAAGATATATATATACAGTCTCCTACATATATATCCACTGCATTCTAGTCTTGTCAAGCCTATACCTGACTGCAGGCCATACCTGGTGTAATTTTTCTAGTAAACTTCAGGCAGTGTTTTGCTAATCCAATTTTACATGTCTGGAAGGCCACCAAGGAAAGGCAGACCCACACAGGCCACTAAAAGAGGGCAAGCAGGCTCTGTGTCTACAGCCAACAGTGCTGGTAATGGACACGGTGCATCCTCAGCACGTGGCCGTGGGGCACGCTTGTCCTTTTTTTCAACAGCTGGCTGTGTTGAGCCACAACATGCAGAAGAGTTGGTAGAGTGGATCACAAATCCGTCCTCATCCTCTGTCACCCAGGCTAAGACAAGTTTGGCTGCCAATGCAGCTGCCAAAGCAGCCTATTCCACCAGGCTCAATGGCATCAGTCACTCCTTACCTAGCCTCACCATCATGTCCTGAGGAGTTCCCCAAACTGTTCGACCAGTGTCGGACAACATGCTACAGGAGGATGCGCATGTGCTAGTGATCAAGGATGCATGCACTGTCCTGTCACCATTTGAGGAGGCCATGAGGATGGTGAGCAGTGACAGTGCATGCATCAGTGATACTGTCCCTCTTGTCTTCCTGTTGGAGCACACGCTTCATGGAATAATTGACAGGGCACTTGAGGCAGAACAGAGGGAGGAAGAAGAGGACTTCCTTACCTCTCAAGGCCCCCTTTATCCAGACAGTATTCCTGCAGGCCCGCCTATCACACAGGAAGAGGAGGAGGATTGTGTCAGCATGGAGGTGGAGCCTGGCACTCAGCAGCAGTCTTCAAGGGATCGTTTTCAGTCCCCAGAAACCCATGGACTTGTACGTGGCTGGGAGGAGGTGGCTGTGGTTCATGTCATCCTTAGGGACCCAGAGGACTCCAGACCGAATGCCTCAGTAAACCTACGCTGCATGGCCTCCCTGATCCTGCAAAGCCTGCGAAAGGACCCTCGGATTCGTGGTATCAAGGAGAGGGATCCGTACTGGCTGGCTAACCTTCTTGATCCACGTTACAAGGGTAAGGTTGCGGAACTTATCCAGCCTTCGCAGAGGGAGCAGAGGATGAAACCTCTTCGGGAGGCCTTGCAGAAAGGTTTGTGCAATGCTTTTCCAGAGCCAGGGAGGTTGCAATTTCCTGGTCCTCCTGGACAACGTGTTGCTGAGGCTTTGGTCAGTCACAGAAGGAGCGGTGGAGAAGGTGGCCATCTGGCAGATGTGTTCAGACAATTTTTTAGTCCGCAGCCCCAAGGTCTGATCGGTTCCAGCAACCATCGCCAGCGTCTGATTTACATGGTGCAAGAATACCTTGGGGCAAGATCAGACTTGGAGACCTTTCCAACTGAAAATCCACTGGGTTACTGGGTCTTGAGGATGGATTACTGGCCAGAGCTTGTACAGTATGCAATTGAGCTACTGGCCTGTCCTGCATCCAGCGTTCTATCGGAATGCACATTCAGTGCTGCTGGAGGCTTTGTAACCGATCACAGAGTGCGCCTGTCCACAGACTTGGTTGATCGACTCACCTTCATAAAAATGAATCAGTCTTGGATCACCAGCTACCAAGCACCTGATGCTGATGTAACCGATTAATTTTTTTATGAATGTGAGATCCCTTGAAGACTGCCTATGCTGATGCTGAGTGACTATCCTGTTATGCTGAGTGACTATCCTATTCCTCCTCAATGTTCATGTTGATAGCTTCTAAGAACATTTTTGGTTCTGGGCACCACCACCAGTGGCTAAAGCCCAATTTTTCTGCCCCTGTTTAAAAGGGGCGTGTAATTACAATTTTTGATCTAATATTTCACAGCAGGGCCCATTCCTGCACCCACCAAGAGTAACTTTGAGGGCTCACAGTGTTGTGGCAACACCACCACACCACCACCAAAGGCCCAATTTTTCTGACCCTGTTCAACAGGGGCATGTAATTACAATTCTTGATATAATATTTCACAGCAGGGCCCGTTCCTGCACCCACCAAGAGTAAATGTGAGGGCTTACAGTGTTGTGGCAACACCACCACACCACCACCAAAGGCCCAATTTTTCTGACCCTGTTCAACAGGGGCATGTAATTACAATTCTTGATATAATATTTCACAGCAGGGCCCGTTCCTGCACCCACCAAGAGTAAATGTGAGGGCTTACAGTGTTGTGGCAACACCACCACACCACCACCAAAGGCCCAATTTTTCTGACCCTGTTCAACAGGGGCATGTAATTACAATTCTTGATATAACATTTCACAGCAGGGCCCATTCCAGCACCCATCGAGAGTAACTGTGAGGGCTTACAGTGTTCTGGTACCACCAACACCTAAGGCCCAAATTTCTGCAGAGTATATAGGACAGGCCATATAGTGTATACAGGCGGTCCCTTACTTTCAAACATCCGACTTACAAACGACTCCTACTTACAAACGGAGGGGGACAACAGGAAGTAAAAGGAAATCTACCCCTAGGAAGGGAAATTCTCTCCTGTAAGAGTTAATATGGGAAAAAGATAACTCCACTGATGCTTTATTATCACCAATCCTTGTTTTTTCTAAAAACCCCAAATTTTCAAAATCCAATTGTCATTGGGGCAGAAAGTGAGGTGAAATCTTCTGAACAGGGGCAAAGACAGCAAAACAAATGTTACAAAGGTGATGATAACCCTTCCCTATGTTAGCCAAAAAGCTTAAAAATATATTTTTTTGGCTGGAGCTACACTTAAAAAATGTACCTGTTCCAAATTACAAACAGATTCAACTTAAGAACAAACCTGTAGTCCCTATCTTGTTTGGACCGCCTGTATACTGATGTTCAGAGTATATATAGGGCCTGGGGGCCACACACCTTTTCTTTTTTTAATTTGGGTGCGGGGTTCCCCTTAATATCCATACAAGACCCAAAGGGCCTGGTAATGGGCTGGGGGGTTACCCATGCCGTTTTTCTCAATAATTTTCTTGTCAAATTTGTTTATTGATTTTGAAAATATAAACATTGGTACAATTAACAAAATATTGATTACATTAAATGGTAGCATTAGTTGAATTTACATATTAGATCTTAGTATTTCTTGTAGTTACAAGCAATGAAAGACTTAAATAGGCCATATGTTTTAGAAAGACTAAGGTGTTACAATCAATTTTAACAATTATATAATCAAGAGCAACAAAAAATAAAAAAAGTTGTTAAACTTTTACCTTTGAGTAATATGTAATAAAGAAATAATATTAATTACTATGAGATTCAGTTATTTATAATAGGACATTAGAGCTTACTATCTATTATTGTATTATAATTGAACATTATAAAAGTGAATGTTTCACTACCATTTCGTTATGTAAAAATAAATAGGAGAAGACAGGATAGAATAAGGAGAAAAGAAAAGAATTAAAGGAAAGTAAAGATAAAAAAAAAAAGTCTGGATTAGTAGAGGTTTCCGGGGATTTCTTAGTAACAATATGTACATAGTATCTTTTTATCAGTTATTCAAAACAAAGTTATATAGTTACCAAGGTCTTAGTAAAGAAGTGTCAAAATTAGGAGAAAAAAAGTGGGTCACCCAAGGGCTCAAATTTAGGTATGTTATCGTTGGATATGGCATCTGTTATCGAAAGGATCATGGCCTGATGTATTCTATTCATAGTATCAGAAAGCATTAATGATGAGGACTTACACGCTTTGGCGATGGTCTGCTTTGCGGCTGTGGTAATTTGTAGAAGGAGTTTAAATTGTGTATAGAAGATTTGGGTAGGCTTTAAATTTAGAAGTGCAATTGTCGGATCTGGGATGATAGTTTTCTTGAATTATTTAGAGAGCATTAGGAATATTTCTTTCCAATAATTTTTTGCTATATGGCAATCCCAAAAGATATGAAAATGCGTTCCTAGATCTCCACAGCCGTGAAAGCAAAGTGGAGAGTAGGGATGAGCCGAACACCCCCCTGTTCGGTTCGCACCAGAACATGCGAACAGGAAAAAAGTTTGCTCGAACACGCGAACACCGTTAAAGTCTATGGGACACGAACATTAATATTTAAAAGTGCTAATTTTAAAGGCTTTTATGCAAGTTGTTGTCATAAAAAGTGTTTGGGGACCCGGGTCCTGCCCCAGGGGACATGGATCAATGCAAAAAAAAGTTTTAAAGTTTCAGGAGCAGTGATTTTAATAATGCTTAAAGTCAAACAATAAAAGTGTAATATCCCTTTAAATTTCGTACCTGTGGGGTGTCTATAGTATGCCTGTAAAGGGGCGCATGTTTCCTGTGTTTAGAACAGTCTGACAGCAAAATTACATTTCGAAGGAAAAAAAAAACATTTAAAACTACCCGCGGCTATTGCATTGCCGACAATACACATAGAAGTTCATTGATAAAAACGGCATGGGAATTCCCCACAGGGAAACCCCGAACCAAAATTTAAAAAAAAATGACGTGGGGGTCCCCCTAAATTCCATACCAGGCCCTTTAGGTCTGGTATGGATATTAAGGGGAACCCCGGCCAAAATTTTTTAAAAAAATGACGTGGGGTTCCCCCTAAATTTCATACCAGACCCTTCAGGTCTGGTATGGATTTTAAGGGGAACCCCGCGCCAAAAAAAAAAACCAGCGTGGCGTCCCCCCAAAAATCCATACCAGACCCTTATCTGAGCATGCAACCTGGCAGGCAGCAGGAAAAGAGGGGGGACGAGAGTGCGCCCCCCCCCTCCTGAACCGTACCAGGCCACATGCCCTCAACATTGGGAGGGTGCTTTTGGGGTAGCCCCCAAAACACCTTGTCCCCATGTTGATGAGGACAAGGGCCTCATCCCCACAACCCTGGCCGGTGGTTGTGGGGGTCTGCGGGCAGGGGGCTTATCGGAATCTGGAAGCCCCCTTTTAACAAGGGGACCCCCAGATCCCGGCCCCCCCTGTGTGAAATGGTAAGGGGGTACTTACCCCTACCATTTCACTAAAAAAAACTGTCAAAAATGTTAAAAATGACAAGAGACAGTTTTTGACAATTCCTTTATTTAAATGCTTCTTCCTTCATCTTCTTCTTCTTCTGGTTCTTCTGGTTCTTCCTCCCGCGTTCTCGACCAGCATCTCCTCCGCGGCGTCTTCTATCTCCTTCTCCTCGGGCCGCTCCGCACCCATGGCATGGAGGGAGGCTCCCGCTCTTCTCTTCATCTTCTTCTTCATCCTCTTCTCTTCTTCCTTCTTCTCTTCTTCATTTTCTTCTCCGGGCCGCTCCGCACCCATGCTGGCATGGAGGGAGGCTCCCGCTGTGTGACGGCGTCTCTTCGTCTGACGGCTCTTAAATAACGGGGGATGGGGCCACCCGGTGACCCCGCCCCCCTCTGACGCACGGTGACTTGACAGGACTTCCCTGTGACGTCACGGGGAATGCCACAGGGAAGTCCCGTCATGTCCCGTGCGTCAGAGGGGGCGGGGTCACCGGGTGGCCCCGCCCCCTGTTATTTAAGAATCGTCAGATGAGGAGACGCCGTCACACAGCGGGAGCCTCCCTCCATGCCAGCATGGATGCAGAGCGGCCCGGAGAAGAAAATGAAGAAGAGAAGAAGAAAGAAGAGAAGAGGATGAAAAAGAAGATTTAGAGAAGAGCGGAAGCCTCCCCTCATGCCATGGGTGCAGAGCGGCCCGAGGAGAAGAAGATAGAAGTCGCCGCGGAGGAGATGCTGGACGAGAACGCCGGAGGAAGAACCAGAAGAGCCAGAAGAACCAGAAGAAGATGAAGGAAGAAAGAAGAAGCATTTAAATAAAGGAATTGTCAAAAACTGTCACTTGTCATTTTTAAAATTTTTGACAGTTTTTTAGTGAAATGGTAGGGGTAAGTACCCCCTTACCATTTCACACAGGGGGGGGCCGGGATCTGGGGGTCCCCTTGTTAAAGGGGGCTTCCAGATTCTGATAAGCCCCCCGCCCGCCGACCCCCACAACCACCGGCCAGGGTTGTGGGGATGAGGCCCTTGTCCTCATCAACATGGGGACAAGGTGTTTTGGGGGGCTACCCCAAAGCACCCTCCCAATGTTGAGGGCATGTGGCCTGGTACAGTTCAGGAGGGGGGCCGCACTCTCGTCCCCCCCTCTTTTTCTGCGGCCTGCCAGGTTGCGTGCTCAGATAAGGGTCTGGTATGGATGTTTGGGGGGACCCCACGCCGTTTTTTTTTTTTTTTTTTGGCGCGGGGTTCCCCTTAAAATCCATACCAGACCTGAAGGGTCTGGTATGGAATTTAGGGGGAACCCCACGTCATTTTTTTTTTAAATTTTGGCCGGGGTTCCCCTTAAAATCCATAGCAGACCTGAAGGGCCTGGTATGGAATTTAGGGGGTCTCCCACGTCATTTTTTTTTTTTAATTTTGGTTCGGGGTTCCCTGTGGGGAATTCCCATGCCGTTTTTATCAATGAACTTCTATGTGTATTGCCGCGGGTAGTTTTAAATGGCTTTTTTTCCTTCGAAATGTCATTTTGCTGTCAGACTGTTCTAAACACAGGAAACATGCGCCCCTTTACAGGCATACTATAGACACCCCCCAGGTACGAAATTTAAAGGGATATTACACTTTTATTGTTTGACTTTAAGCATTATTAAAATCACTGCTCCTGAAAACACGGTCGTTTTTAAAACTTTTTTTTGCATTGATCCATGTCCCCTGGGGCAGGACCCAGGTCCCCAAACACTTTTTATGACAATAACTTGCATATAAGCCTTTAAAATTAGCACTTTTGATTTCTCTCATAGACTTTTTAAAGGGTGTTCCGCGGCATTCGAATTTGCCACGAACACCCCAAATTGTTCGCGAACTTGCGAACAGCCAATGTTCGAGTCGAACATGAGTTCGACTCGAACTTGAAGCTCATCCCTAGTGGAGAGTATTGTGGAGCATATTTTGCGATCCTAACAGGGACCAGATACCAACGCATAAGTACTTTATAGTTCGCCTCTAAGGCTACTACATTATGAGAAGATATTTTGGTATTGGCCCAGACTTTATCCCATTTGGATGAGTCCATGTGGAAACCAAGATCATTCTCCCATTTTTCCACATAGGAGGGTATTTTTGTATCAGGCAAAGCATTCAGGTGACTATACAACATTGACACAAGCCCCTTTGAGTGGGGGTCATTTTTACAAATACGTTCAAAATGCGTTATGTCACATAGATTATCTCTACCTTGTATAAATGGCATAAAAATTTTTTTGATCTGTAGATACCGAAAGAGTTCAGAATCTGGAAATTGATGGGTTTCACATATTTCAGAAAATGTTTTAAGTGAAGTGGTTGTTATATGGTCATAGAGTTATGTTAAATCAGCAGAAATCCATTTTTTAAAAGTTTTAGGAGATGTATGAGCCGGGTAGAAAAGTGGATTTCTAATAAATGATACAAGAGGTATATGCAGAGATTGTAGTCTTTTGATTACTTTGAATCTGTCCCATATAGCAATGGTATGTTTAGTAATTCTATTTTTTATTATTTTATGGTCAGAAGAGGTAGACCATATTAGATTTGGTATGGAGATTGGATCACAGTTGATTGATTCGGTCGCTACCCAGAGGGGGATCTCGTGTTTTGTGTGATATTTAGGAATATGTGCTATTTGTGCTGCATGGAAATAATCTGTAAAATTAGGGAAACCTAATCCTCCTTTAAGTTTAGAAAGATAAAGAGTGTGGGTAGGTAAGTGAGATTTTAAGGAGCTCCATATGAATGCTTGTGTTTTACGTTGTAGGTTCCTAAGGAAGTATGCTGGGATAGGAATGGGTAATAAACGAAAGAGATATAACATTTTAGGTAATACAGTCATTTTTATTACATTTATTTTACCAATCCATGATACTGGCAAAGAGGACCATTGTTTAAGAAAATTCGTAATTTTTCGTAGTAGTGGATAGTTAGCAGAGAAGATATCAGATAGATTGGGGGTAAGAGTAATACCTAGATATGTGAGGTGAGACGTTGACCACGTAAAAGGGAGAGATGTTTGAGCTTGTTGTAGTGTTTGCGGTGGTAAAGAGACATTTAAAGCTGTTGCTTTTTGTGAGTTTATAATTAGTCCAGAAATTTGGGCAAAGTGATCTAGTTTGCTTATAAGATTGGGAGCAGAAATATGAGGGGAAGACATAAAAATTAATATATCGTCAGCAAATAGACATAATTTATGTTGATGGCCTGCTAAATCTATGCCCTTGATTGAGGGGTCTGTACGGATAGCCTGGGCAAGAGGTTCAATGAGTAAGGCAAATAAAAGTTTGAAGAGAGGACAACCCTGACATGTTCCTCTATTTATGTCAAACATGTCTGATTTGTATCCTGCATATTTAACATATGCCTTGGCATTATTATAAAGTGAAGTGACCCAGCTTAGAAAATGAGGGCCAAAGCCCCATTTTTGTAGAGTGAAATTTAAGTAGGGCCACGTCACTGTATCAAATGATTTTTTGATATCTAATGACAGGAGACACAGAGGTATTCGCCTTGTTTTAGCTGCTTGAATCAATAATGATGCTCTACTGACATTATCTGCTGCTTGTCGTAAAGGGATGAAACCTACTTGATCTTTGCTTATTAATGAACCAATATTATTATTAAGACGAGACGCCATTACTTTTGCTAGTAGTTTTATATCTAGGTTTAATAAAGATATAGGTCTAGTTAGTACAAGATGAGTCATCAGACTGAGGTTTAGGGATCATTGAAATTATTGCTGTTAAAGTTTCCGGTCGGAAGGATTGTTTTTGAAGTAGGGAGTTAAATGCTTTTGTCCGGATGGGAGTTATGCCGCGTACACACGGTCAGACTTTTCGTCTACAAAAGTCCGACGGACGCCGACGGACTAAAGCTGGCTGACAATCCGATCGTGTGTGGGCTTCCCCGGACTTTCAGCGGACTTTTTCAGCCTGAAATCCGACGGACTTTAGATTTGAAACATGCTTCAAATCTTTACGTCGTAACTACGACGGACCCCGAAATCCGCTCGTCTGTATGCTAGTCCGACGGACAAAAAAACGACGCATGCTCATAAGCAAAAACTAAACGGAAGCACTCGGTCTAGGAAACTAGTGTTCGTATTGTAGGTAGCACATTCCTCACGCTGCAAAATCTGTGATCGTTGAATGCAGCGCATTTAATGTCTTCTTTACGAATGCTATAAAGAACGAAGATGTTTTGCTGTTCATATTCAAACAGAGTTCTCCCAAACTGATTTCTGGATTCTTTTTCTCTTTGATCTCATGAATGATATGGTATGCTTTTTAAAAACAATGTTTCCATACTAATAATACTTTTTACACTTGTTTTTTTTTGGTGGAGTCATCTTTTCATGTAATTTTTATCCAGATGTTTATTTTATGATTGTTGTCGAACTTTTTTTATGTTTATCTATGTTTTTTTATTTTTTTTTTTTTTGTGTGTTTGTAAAGTTAACACAAAGAACCCATTTTTTTTTTTTTTTTTGGTGTTTTGTAAAGTTACCACAAAGAACCCTTTATTATTTTTTTTTTGATAGTGATTTATTATTTTTTGTATATAAAGTTAACCCAAAGAACCGTTTTTGGTTATGTATCATTTTTTTTAAGACTTACCACTAGAACATTATTAACATTATTAATGTATTTTTGGTGTGTTTTTGCAAACTCAATGAGATTGTTGTCCCTTGTTAATTTGACATTGTGTCTAAAATCAATGATTTAAAATAAAACACATAAAGTCTTTTCATAAACTCAAAAAATATCCATTTATTCATGGTCTAAATAAAATAAAGAGGAAGTCAACGCTGGAAAAAGTCTGTGGACAAGAAAATTGGGATCTTTAGGAGTCCATATAAAAGGGAGCACAATCTGGTCCAGGAATCCCAGAGATCAACAGCACCAGCAGATGATATAGATGTCCCCAGACTGTGGTACTACAACAGCCTGCGTCTTCTGTCAGACCAGACTGAACCCAGGTCATCACTTTCTTCTCTTCCCTGCAGCCTTTCCTCCACGCTTCCCTGCACCCTTCCCTGCACCCTTCCCTGCACCCTTCCCTGCACCCTTCCCTGCACCCTTCCCTGCAGCCTTCCCTGCAGCCTTCCCTGCAGCCTTCCCTGCAGCCTTCCCTGTAGCCTTCTTTGGAGGCTGTGGCTCTGGTGTTTCAGTTGTGGCAGGAGGAGGAGGAGGAGGGGGGGCTGCCTCATGTAGTTGGGTGTTTCTTGTTAGCGTGCCCTGCAGCCCCTTCTGGATTGTTTCCCCAAATATTCACTCGCAAATGAGGCGCTGCTCCCAATCCATTTTAAGAAGCCTTCTGGCTAAGTAGCAGCCATAGGACTCTTCCGCTTAGGGGGGGGCTCCTTAAAAAAACAGGTGGCCTCTTGCATGAGGCGCAGGGATGCCTCCTGTGTGACCGTCCCCTTCCTGGCCCTTTTTTTTTTGGAAGGCGGAGGGGAGGCACTTGGGATTCAGTCAGGCTCCTACTGGGCCCAGCCACCTCACTGGGCCCAGCCACCTCCTGCCTGACACTGGGCCCAGCCTCCTCCAGGATGATGGTGAATCCTGCCTCCTCCAGGCTGTCCATGGGCCCCGTCTCCTCCTGCCTGCCACTTTCCCCACATTCCTCCTGGATGGACTCATCCTGTGTATAAAAAAAGGACATAGTTTTAGTATATTTTTTTGGGTTCATCAATGACACACAATTTGCTTCTCATGACTAGCAAATTCAATGTGAATACATCTCTTTAATAAAAGAGTCTAATCAGACACCATAATTTTTTGAAGCAGGTGCCAAACATATTTAGCCACTACTGTCAATTGATATGTATACACAATTTTGAGGGCAAAATTATTTGAATCAATTATAACATCCAGTTAACATCATTAATATTAGGACAGTAAATATTTGTTAAAATAATTTACCTGACTCCAGATGGTCATATCCGGTTCATCCAGGATGGAAGACCCAGCTTGCTCCTCATCAGCCTCTGCTGGGGTGGAGGGAAGGGTGCATGGAAGGGTGGAGGGAAGGGTTGAAAGTGATGCCCTGGCTTCAGTCTGGTCATCAAGAAAACGGAGTTGATTGTAGTACCACAGCCTGGGTACATAAACATCATCTGCTGATGCTCCTGATCTCATTGATTCCTGGATCTTCTTATGCTCCCTCTTATACATGTTCCTCAAGACCCCAATTTTCTTTAACAATGTCTCCATTGTTGCTTCCGGGATGGTCGCCTGGACAAAGGACAGAAGTCTCTCCAGCGTTGACTTCCTCACATGCTTTAAATAATACTGAGGGTGTTTTACCTCCCACAAATTCCTCATCTCTCTATATTTTGAAATAAAAGCAGTCATGAAATCTGGATCCTTAAATAGGGGATTCATAATGTCTGTAAAAGATAAAGTCACAAGACAAAAAACACTTATTAGGTTTCTGCTAAACCCTCATCATCTTATCCCTATGTAGGCCTCATCGATCTGTCAAGCCATATAGGCCGCTTGCTACAAAGTCTTGACCAAATGTATAAATTTAAAATTACCTTCGTTTAGTAGCGTCCCGGTCCACTATCACCTACTGTGCGAACGTACGTACGACACAATACGTAACAGCGCTTTATACACTGCACATGCATAATACTACGCCTACTTGGCCCGCCCCTGACGTTCTTTTTTGTTTACGCATATAACTAGGGATGAGCCGAACACCCCCCGGTTCGGTTCGCACCAGAACCCGCGAACGGACCGAAAGTTCGCACGAACGTTAGAACCCCATTGACGTCTATGGGACTCGAACGTTCGAAATCAAAAGTGCTCATTTTAAAGGCTAATTTGCATGGTATTGTCCTAAAAAGGGTTTGGGGACCCGGGTCCTACCCCAGGGGACATGTATCAATGCAAAAACAACTTTTAAAAACGGCCGTTTTTTCGGGAGCAGTGATTTTAATGATGCTTAAAGTAAAAAAAAAAAGTGAAATATTCCTTTAAATATCGTACCTGGGGGGTGTCTATAGTATGCCTGTAAAGTGACGCGTGTTTCCCGTGTTTAGAACAGTCCCTGCACCAAATGTCATTTTTAAAGGAAAAAATCTCATTTAAAACTGCTTGCGGGTTTAATGTCATGTCGGGTCATGGCAATATGGATGAAAATCAGTGAGACAAACGGCATGGGTACCCCCCAGTCCATTACCAGGCCCTTTGGGTCTTGTATGGATATTAAGGGGAACCCCGCACCCAAATTAAAATAAGGAAAGGCCCTATATACTCTGAACAGCAGTATACAGGCGGTGCAAACAAGACAGGGACTGTAGGTTTGTTGTTAAGTAGAATCTCTTTGTAATTTTGAACGGGTACATTTTTAACGTGTTTAGCTCCTCTGTGATGATTGAGGAGGAAGAGGATAATTACTCAGGGATAGTCACTCAGCATCAGCATAGGCAGTCTTTGAAGGGATCTGAGATTTCAAAAAAAATTATTCGGTTACATCAGCATCAGGTGCTTGGTAGCTGGTGGTGATCCAAGACTGATTCATTTTTATGAAGGTCAGCCGATCGACCGAGTCGGTGGACAAACGCACCCTGTGATCGGTTACCACGCCTCCAGCAGCACTGAATGTGCGTTCCGAAAGAACGCTGGATGAAGGACAGGCCAGTAGCTCAATTGCATACTGTGCAAGCTCTGGCCAGTGATCCATCCTCAAGACCCAGTAACCCAGAGGATTTTCGGTGGGAAAGGTGTCCAAGTCTGATCTTGCCCCTAGGTATTCCTGCACCATGTAAAACAGACGCTGGCGATGGTTGCTGGAACCGATCATACCTTGGGGCTGCGGACCAAAAAATTGTCTGAACGCATCGGTCAGACGGCCACCTTCTCCACCGCTCTTTCTTTGACTGACCGAAGCCTCAGCAACACGTTGTCCAGAAACAGGAGTTTGTAACCTCCCAGTCTCTGGGAATGCATTGCACAGACCTTTCTGCAAGGCCTCCCAAAGATGTTTCATCCTCTGCTCCCTCTGCGATGGCAAGATAAGGTCCGCAACCTTACCCTTGTAACGTGGATCAAGGAGGGTTGCCAGCCAGTATTGGTCCTTCTCCTTGATACCACGAATACGAGGATCCTTACGCAGGCTTTGCAGGATCAGGGAGGCCATGCAGCGTAGGTTTGCTGAAGCATTCGGTCCGGAGTCCTCTGGGTCACTAAGGACGACAACGTCCGCAGCCACCTCCTCCCAGCCACGTACAAGTCCATGTGTTTCTTGGGACTGATCCCTTAAAGACTGCTGCTGATGCTGAGTGCCAGGCTCCACCTCCATACTGACACAATCTTCCTCCTCCTCCTCCTCCTCCTCGTCCTCTTCCTGTGTGATCGGCGGGCACGCAGGAACGCTGTCTGGATAAAGGGGGCCTTGAGAGCTAAGGAAGTCCTCCTCTTCCTGCCTCTGTTCTGCCTCAAGTGCCCTGTCCATTATTCCACGCAGCATGTGCTCCAACAGGTGGACAAGGGGGACAGTGTCACTGATGCATGCACTGTCACTGCTCACCATCCTCGTGGCCTCCTCGAATGGTGACAGGACAGTGCATGCATCCCTGATCATGGCCCACTGGCGTGGGGAAAAGAAAACAAAGCTCCCCTGACCCTGTCCTGGTGCCATAGTCGCACAGGTACTCATTGATGGCCCTCTGCTGCGTGTGCAGCCGCTGCAGCATGGCCAACGTTGAGTTCCACCTGGTGGGCATGTCACAGATTAGGCGGTTCTTGGGCAGGTTAAACTCCTTTTTGGAGGTCCGTCAGCCGAGCACTGGCATTATATGACCGGCAGAAATGCACACAGACTTTCCTGGCCTGCCTCAGGACATCCTGTAAGCCCGGGTACCTGCCCAAGAACCGCTGCACCACCAAGTTAAGGACGTGAGCCAAACAGGGCACATGGGTCATTTGTCCCTGTCGGAGGGCAGAGAGGAGGTTGGTGCCATTGTCGCAAACCACCATTCCTGCCTTAAGTTGGCGTGGCGTCAACCACCTCTGAACCTGCCCCTGCAGAGCTGACAGAACCTCTGCCCCAGTGTGGCTCCTGTCCCCCAAGCACACCAGCTCAAGCACCGCATGGCATCTTTTGGCCTGCGTACTTGCGTAGCCCCTTGAACGACTACGGAGCACCGCTGGTTCCGAGGAAGAGGCCATGGAGGAAGAAGAAGAGGGGGTGGAGGAGAGAGGTGTGTCACAATCAGCATTTTGGAGGCGTGGTGGCGGAACAACCTCCAACACTACTGCACCTTGTCCTGCATCCTTCCCAGCTGCCAGCAGAGTCACCCAATGCGCCGTGAAACTTGGGTAACGTCCCTGTCCATGCCTGCTGGACCATGAGTCAGCGGTAATATGCACCTTACCGCTGACCGCCCTGTCCAGCGAGGCATGGACATTGCCTTCCACATGCCGGTAGAGAGCCGGAATCGCCTTCCGTGAGAAAAAGTGGCGTTTGGGTACCTGCCACTGAGGAACCGCACATTCCACAAACTCACGGAAGGGGGCAGAGTCTACCAACTGAAAAAGCAGCAGTTGAAGTGCTAGCAATTTTGCCAAGCTAGCATTCAACCGCTGGGCATGTGGATGGCTGGGAGCAAACTTCTTTCGGCGGTGCAGCAGCTGGGGCAGGGAAATTTGCCTGGTACAATCTGACGTCGGTGTACCAAAAGCAGATTGCCCACAAGTACTTGGCTGTGACACACCTAATTCTACACCTTCATTCCTCTCACTGCAGGTCTCAGAGAGGACTGGAGGTCTAGTGGGGTTGGAAATCTCAGCTGATGAGGAGCAAGGAGAGGTCCTCTTTGTTCTTTGGTGTGGGTCTTTTAGATACGCTTGCCAACGAACTGCATGGCAGGTCAACATATGTCTGTTCAAGCAGGTGGTACCCAAGCGGGAGATGTTTTGGCCACGTGAGATACGCTTGAGACATATGTTGCAAATAGCAGCGGTGCGATCTGATGCACTCGTCTCAAAAAAGGCCCACACCAAAGAACTTTTTGAATAACGCGCAGAGACTGCAGCGCCCTGCACATGTGGAGCTTTGGGGTGTGATGCAGTCAATGTGCTGCCCTTAGGCTGGCCCCTGGAGGGCATCCTGCCTCGTTTGTGATGTGCCGCCTCCTCCTCCTCCTCCTCCTCCTCCTCCTCCTCTCTCCTATCAGGCACCCACGTTGAGTCAGTGACCTCATCATCCCCTCCCTCCTCATCACTGGAGCAAACCTGGCAGTATGCTGCAGCAGGGGGAGCATGACTGCCAGTTTGCTGTCCTTCTTTGGCACCCCCTCTGTCCGTGCTCATGTTACTGCCTTCATCGAGCTCAGTATCATCATCAGAGCCTTCCAAACGCTGGGCATCCTCCTGGAGCATGTACCCAACACTGTGGTCAAACAGTTCGAGGGACTCCTCAGGAGGACATGGTGGAGCTAGGGAAGGAGTCACTGATGACATTGAGCTGAGGGAAGAGGCCGCTGCTTTGCCAGACAAAGCACCCTGGGCATGGGTGAGAGAGGATGAGGAGGATGAGGACGGCTTGGTCATCCACTCGACCAAGTCTTCCGCATGTTGCGGCTCAACACGGCCAGCTGCCGAAAAAAAGGCCAAGCGTGTCCCATGGCCACGTGCTGATGAGGATGCACCGTCTCCACGACCAGCACTAGACACAGAGCCTGCTTGCCCTCTCTTATTGGCTTGTGACTGTCTGCCTCTCCTTGGCCTTCCAGACATACTAATGGCCTGTAGCTGCACTAAGCTGGGATAGAACACCAGTAATTTTCTTCAGGTAGCTTTATATACTGTAACCAGACAAGCCTGCCTGTCAGTAGGAAGATAACAGGAACGGATCTAGCTGAACACTGTGAGCAGGACGCACTGTACTAAATGTAAATAGTCTAGCTGCCTGACCGTGGTACTAATAGGATCAAATAGAACACCAGTCATTTTCTTCAGGTAGCTTTATATACTGTAACCAGACAAGCCTGCCTGTCAGTAGGAAGATAACAGGAACGGATCTAGCTGAACACTGTGAGCAGGACGCACTGTACTAAATGTAAATAGTCTAGCTACCTGACCGTGGTACTAATAGGATCAAATAGAACACCAGTAATTTTCTTCAGGTAGCTTTATATACTGTAACCAGACAAGCCTGCCTGTCAGTAGGAAGATAACAGGAACGGATCTAGCTGAACACTGTGAGCAGGACGCACTGCACTAAATGTAAATAGTCTAGAAGATAACAGGAACGGATCTAGCTGAACACTGTGAGCAGGACGCACTGCACTAAATGTAAATAGTCTAGAAGATAACCGGAACGGATCTAGCTGAACACTGTGAGCAGGACGCACTGTACTAAATGTAAATAGTCTAGCTGCCTGACCGTGGTACTAATAGGATCAAATAGAACACCAGTAATTTTCTTCAGGTAGCTTTATATACTGTAACCAGACAAGCCTGCCTGTCAGTAGGAAGATAACAGGAACGGATCTAGCTGAACACTGTGAGCAGGACGCACTGCACTAAATGTAAATAGTCTAGAAGATAACAGGAACGGATCTAGCTGAACACTGTGAGCAGGACGCACTGCACTAAATGTAAATAGTCTAGAAGATAACAGGAACGGATCTAGCTGAACACTGTGAGCAGGACGCACTGCACTAAATGTAAATAGTCTAGAAGATAACAGGAATGGATCTAGCTAAACTGAATACAGTGTATATATATATATATATATATGCAACACCTGCGATGCATATATATACACAATACACTGTAAGTGCAGCTAACTGACTGACTGTTCTGCCTAATCTATCTAACTCAAATCAAATGACACTGTCTCTCTCTCTCTATCTCTCAGCACACCGGAACACACACTACACAGGGCCGCCGTGCAGGCGGCCTTATATAGTGTGGGGCGTGTACTAAATCCCCTGAGCCATAATTGGCCAAAGCCTCCTTGGCTTTGGCCAATTACGGCTCTCTGTTCAGGCGGCGCTGTGATTGGCCAAGCATGCGGGTCATAGTGCATGCTTGGCCAATCATCAGCCAGCAATGCACTGCGATACCGCAGTGAATTATGGGCCGTGACGCGCCACACGAATTTGGCGCGAACGGCCCATATCGTTCGCAATTCGACGGACGGTCGAACAGCCGATGTTCGAGTCGAACATGGGTTCGACTCGAACATGAAGCTCATCCCTACATATAACCCGCCCTTGACTCTACGCACAGAACGTACGTACGTACGACACGTGCACAAGGCCCCTCTTTCTACACTACGCATGTGTAAAACTCTGCCTGCGTCGCCCGCCCCTGACGTTCAATTTTAACTCATGTTCTCCGCCCCTTAATTCTACGCACAGAACGTACGTACGACACGTGCACAAGGCCCCTCTTTCTACACTACGCATGTGTGAAACTTCGCCTGCGTCGCCCGCCCCTGACGTTCAATTTTAACTCATGTTCTCCGCCCCTTAATTTTACGCACAGAACGTACGTACGACACGTGCACAAGGCCCCTCTTTCTACACTACGCATGTGTGAAACTCCGCCTGCGTCGCTCGCCCCTGACGTTCGATTTTAACTAATATTCTCCGCCCATTTTTATTTACGGCGCGTAGTGGGGTGAATAATGGCGGAGACACATCAGGTGTGTACTACCTCAGGTAGCGAAGAAAGCCCGGAGGCCGGAACGTCAAGATCTGTGAGGCCT